>JAJOON010026034.1:0-36420 GCA_029582645.1 Solanum megistacrolobum
CAGTCTCTTGGGGGAAAAGAACACAGGCAAGAAAACCCCAAGAGAGGATTCATGAGTTGGGTTACTCAGACTTCACCCTATCACTCACAATCCATTTACCCTACCCCCAACAAAAATAGATGCAATTGTCCACAATGCATACAGAAACAGTAAAAGAAAATGGATTTGGGTGAAGCAAACCTGTGGCGCAAAGCGCCGGCGAATCATCAACAAACAGGGGGGTCCGGTTTCCCAGAGCCCGCTGGAACATCAGTAGGGGCACCCTCAGTAGTTAACCATGAGCTAGGTTACGATCCGTCGTTCAATTGACAGACCATTTTAGTGGATCGTGGTTCCAACTTCAGAGTTCTAAAATTGACTTCCCGACCTATGATGGGCATTGATAGTCCACCATTCAGTCGACGACCCATAGGTACCTACCATGGGTCTAAAAAAATTTACTGCCCAAAATATTTTCTAAGTTCAAATGTTGTTGCAATTTTTTTCTTAGGTTGTTTTACTTCTTTGAATACTAACAAGTCCCTTATGGCTCCGTCCCGTTGGTTGATAGAGGAGTCAGGTGGAGAGGAGTATGCACCAAAGTACAATAGAGGCTCCCCCAATGCTCCTTTGTCCATGAGGCTGTGAAATAGGGAACTGTTGGTGTCCGATGAGGAGATATTATCAAGTCATGAAATTGGCCCTAGTTTGAGGAGGGGGCCAGCCTCTGAGATAGTCGTAATCCTTCTCCAGTTCCAGCGGTACACAAGCCTCAGCATCTGATGACAATAGCTCTGGTGAGGCTCATGACTCCCCCGGCATACCAATGTATCTTATAATTTCATCCATTGAACTGAACAAGTGGTGTGTCCAGGGCCAGTTCCAGATATACTATGATGGGCAATACTGAAATAAAAATCAGAAGATTGCCCGAATAGTTACTGAGGAGCGCCAGGTGCTTACTTGGAGCCTCCACACTGTGCCTACTATTCATGAGCTTTTCAAGAAGCACATATGTGACTGGATGGCGGAGAGCTTGTTCAAGTATAGTAAGGAGATGGTGCGGGAGTTTAAGCATCTACAGTGCAGAATGATATGCCACCACGAGCTATGCCATTAGCTCAGACTCCTCTACAAGCCACATTGGCACATGGTTTCTTTGTTGAAATTTTAGAGACCACTGATTAGTCCACAAATTGGACTCATTTAGGGCTTTATATTGATAGAAATAGTGTCCTCAAATGCTTATTTTGTCTCAATATCTGATGAAAACTCTTAAGTTTCAGGTATTTGAAGTTCTAGTGAAAGCATGGACACTTAGGTGCAAAAAGGAACAAAAAGAACAAAGAAGCTGAAGCCTGAGCATCGCCAAGCATACTTGGTGATTTGCCGAAGGAACGCACTCTGCCCTTTGTTCCAGTACGTGAAGCCCTGAAAGAGCAGGATCAAAAAGGCGATGAAAGGAGCAGTAGGCGCTTCGCCGAATAGTTCCGCGAAGCAGTACTATGTGGTCCAATGACATAGAGCACGATGATGCTGAAGCCTAGTGCAAGATGGAGACGAACTACACCAACGGGCAACGGGCGAAGCGCCGAGTTAATTGGCGATTTAGACTAACCTCGCCGAAAGATCCGCCAGCACTATTTTCTGAAGTCTATAAATACTAAAATTGTTATTAATTTTTAAGAGTTGAACATTTATTTTAATTTTCACAATAGAATAGTACTTTTTTGGGTATTTTCTCTCAAGTTTGGAGAGGGTTTTTCGGGAGACTTGAAAAAAAAAAAATTCATCTTCCCCAAGTTGGAAGTGGGTCTTCTCCATTCTTCTTTCATTGCTTAAATGAAGGTTTAATTCCTTATACCCATTTGATTTTTGTATTATTTTAGGTGTATTTTGTTATTTCTTGATGTGTGGCTAAAAACTCCATTCTTGGGGTGTGATTTAGAAAATATGTGTTGATATTGTTGTTGGGTCTTGCTTGCTGATAGATTAGATGTATTTTAATGGTGATTTCACCTAGTGGGTGTGGTTTAATTTAATAGGTTTGTAGTTGCAAATACAAAACCACCCATGTGTTTTCGGCTTGCCCGAAAGAGAGGTCGCGAAACCAAGACCAGTAGACTGATGGCCTAAGGAGTGGGGCGACATGAGGTTCAGCTCGAGAGGGTGAGCCCTAATCCCATATCCTATCACTCAGCTCGAGAGAGTGAGTGGGGTAAGGCGTAGACTGGCATTTATGCGGTAAATGGGTGTTCGAGAGAAATGCATTTGAAACGGGGTAAGTTGCCTGAGAGGGAACTTATTTCCATCCAAACCTTAGCCTAGTCACTATTGTCTTGCAAATTTCCTGTCGAAAGCATGTCCCCAACGATTTATCTCAACTTGTATTGCGGTCACACCCCAAGAACTTGTCCCCATACTTGATTTTGTTGTCTTTTTTTGTTGTTTTTACTACTTGTGACAAAACCCCCATTTGATATTTGACATCTTTGTGTCACCCTTTTTAATCTACAATGTTATTAATCGTTCATGTCTTTAGCTACGATTAGTTAGATCTAAATTTTATTTTTCTATTAATTCTCAAAACCACTCCCTTGGGACACGGCCCCAACCCTTGGTTGGGTTACTATATTATCGACGATCGTAGATACTCGTACTGTAGGTTAGTGTCTTTGTTCACGATAAGCATCAAAATGGTGCCGCTGCTGGGGAGTGGTGTTGTTTGAGAATTTTTATATTAATAGGATTTTTGTTCTTCTTAGTTGTAGTGTCACTAACTTTACTTTTAGTTTTGTTTTTCATTGAGTTGTCCATTTAGATGAGCATGGCTGAGCAGAGTAGTGGCAATTTGGTTGAAATGAGCCAAGGATTCCAAAAGGACCTCACGCTGACCGCACTGGCATCTCAGCTAAACAACTTGGCCACCAAGATATCAGAGATGGAAAACCAGTGCACAAGTCTTGGGAAGTACATACCCCCACATGAGCGGAGGGAGTCTAGAAACCATGAACACAATTGTGTTGAGGATACGCTGCAAATCATTCTCCTAAAAGTCACTGAACAGGACCAAGTGATAAAAGAGATAAAGGAGAACGTTGAAGTGTTGAACCAAATGGTTGGTTTTCACTCTAGATCGATCCAGCTGATCAGGTCACTCTTGAGTTACACAGTGCCTCCCCTCCACTCAAATGACCTATTGGGGCTGCCTGGTAAAGCTAGGGTCGACCCCAATAAAGGAGATTGAGTAAGGACTTGTGTCGTGCCACGACGTTAACTAAGGCGTTTCTTGGGAGGCAACCCAAGGTGATGTTTCTTTTAGTTATTCTGTTCGAATAATGGTGTGCTTATTTTGTAGGTTAAAGTGAGAAAAATGTTGAAAAGTGTAAGTTAGGGAGACAATGATCCAGTTGGCGAATCGCCGAACCTATCGGCGATTCTGATTTAATTAGCCGTTGTGACCCCAAAATAAGGGATGTCCTATAAGACTCGACGAGATGAGTACAAGACTAACATTGCCGAATGGCCGAGAACAGAACGGTTATATACAGGCCAAAGGTCAAATTTTTGAATCTCTCACTTTCCCTCATTTCAAACTCCTCAAAATCATACCAAAGGTACTTTTTCTTAGATTTTTACCTTAAATTAGTATTTTAGTCGGTGAATAGTGCCTGGTGTTGGATTTCTTTGCTACCTAGCGTTTCAAAAAGCAATTTGATCTGTATCAAAGGTTAGTTTCTAAAACTCCAAACTTATTTTTGATAATTTTACACTCTCTTGCAGTTATTGTATCAAGAAGATGTGTGTCGAGCCTTTCCGATAGAAATAGGGTGTTGTGATGCTATTGTTAATTCCAAAATTTTGCATGAAATGCTTTAATAGTCGAATGCCTTAGTGTTTGTGCTTTGATTTGAATGAACTTAAAATGGGTGTTGCGTAATCATTGTTAGGTTGGTTGTGATAAATAACAAAAATGAAGTGGCCCATATTTGTGCTAAATAACAAAAATTAATCAATGAAGGAATGGGTGACAACATTCCTAAGGGTAATCGTAGTTAAATAGCCAAATTTGGTAAAACCGGAAGAAGTCTGAGTATTCCAGGGTGATGGGAAGTATGGGTGTTGTGTAAATATCGTGTATGCATGCTTTGATTTTGTTTCCAGGGCTTGTAAGGTCGATTCTAAGAAGTGGCTTGAAAAATAGGCACGTTGAATCATTCGGCGAGCTGGGTCGTGCTCGCCAAATGACTCGGCGGTTCCCCTACAGGTCTTAGATCGCCCTTCATTCATGTCCATCGTGCTGAGAGATCTGTAACTTTTGGTGGACACATTTATGATAGCCGAAAGTAGTTGGTGACTCGCCAATAGGACTTTAGACCGCCCTTTGCATGCCCCTTTTGCCCTCTTTCACTGTATCTTTTGGCGGACAACCTTGTCGTCGCTGAAAGTAGTCGGCGTCTCGCCAAATAGACTTTTTCATCGCTACTTTTCCTAGATTTCAAGCTAATACCTTCAGCGAGTTCGACCTAGCTCACCAAAGAGATTTGGCATCCTTCTACAATAAGATTTTCTGTGTTTGTGTTGAGTTTCGCCTAATCTCTTGATATTTTGTAGATATGGTACGCACAAACTTAAATGAGCCACCTCAGAAAAAGGCAAAGGGAATTACAATCAACGAAGTAAAATCACGTCCTTCACCAAAAAGAAAGCAAGATCTCCCACCGGGAGATAAAGGAAAACGAAAGAAGCAAATCGCTAGAAAAGGTCAGCTATTGAACCAGATTTTTCTGAGCCGAAAGATGAACAACCCTTGATTCACTGACAGAATAGGCTCAGGGATAGACCTCAATCAAAATCTATCAGAGTTACTTTAGCGATAACTCCTCCGACTACCGAATCAGTGCCAGCCCCGGCACCACCTTTAGTGGCCCCTACACTCCCCATAACTCCACCTCTACCAAGATTGCTAAACAGATTGAAAGGTGATGGTTTACAAACTATTCGAGAAGAAAAGTTACTATCTGTGGAGGGTTTGGAAGGTAAGCATGCTGAGGTGCTTGACACTCTCAAGTATCATGAGTTCGAGCAGTTCACCAGGCCACGGGTCCCTTACATCCCTTCCTGGTTTCAGGAATTCTACTCAGCCTATGGGGAGTTGGTCCCGAAAAATAAGAAAAAGGCTAGTGAGTTCCGACCAGTGAAGTCGGTTATGGTTAGAGGCAAGGAGGTAGAGTGTCACATCGAGCATATTAATGATGTACTAGGTCGACCGCTGCACTCGGTACTACCCTACCAGGGTTTGCCTATCGTTCCGTCCCTGGATGATTTGAAGGGTTGGTTAGCTCTGATGATTTCTGACATCACCCTGAGGTGGTTGGGTGCAGGAGCTCTGATTGAGAAGAGGGATATGAACATCACCTCCAGGTACTGGTTTGGTTTCATCAGTAGCACTATCATGCCAACCTAGAACGAGTCCATTCTATGTCATCCTAAGGTGGCTTGCCTTGGTTCTATCATGGCCAGGAGGCAGATCGACTTGGGACTGCTGGCTTCACAGGATATGGCTATGAGAGCCAAACAGACGCAAACATCTCTGCTTTTTCCTCTTCTGATCACCAAGTTATGTTGGTTTGCCGGAGTACCCCGGGATCCTGCCAGCGATATAGAGGTCAGGCCGTCTTCTTCCACCGATATCCGGTGTATAGAGGTAGAGTTTACACGAGAGGAGGTTGACAGGAGGAGAGCAGCCCCAATAGATACTTCTCCAGAGGTCAATGTTGACTCATTGCTAGCAGAGAAACCCTCATCTACTCCGGCTTCGGAGCCTTTAGGTATACCCGCTCCTTCTTCTCCTTTACATACTCCAGGTACATCCTCTTCCTACCATCCTGCCAGGATCACTTAGACTATGATCCTGAAGATGGGGCATTTGGCCTATTTAGTTCATGTGAGAGTTACCCGACTGGAAAGGTCTGTTCCAGGGATGATCAATAGGACCGTACTAGCAGCACTTACCCCACTTCAGACCGTTGTTGATGCCCTGACAATGAGAGTCATTGCTTGCGAGAGCAGACAGGGGGAAGCCTCTGAGGTGGCAACTTTAAAAGCCGAGATAGCGAGTTTGAGGAAGGACGTAGACTACCTTAAGTCTACTGACTTCACTTCACTAATAAGAAAGGGCAGATGATGAGGATGCTCCTGAGACCACTAGAGATGTGCAGGGGGATGGCGCAGCGTATGCAAAGTTGGATGCAGATACCGATGAGGAGTTGATATCAATGGATGCTGAGGAGACATAGGAGAGCAGAGTTGAGGGAATATTCAGAGACTTGCTAGATCTTTTAGAGATAGTTGTGCAGCTGGTGATCCAAACATTGCCGGCTGAGACGTCCACAATAGCTCTTAGCAAATCTGGCACTGCTATTCAGTCTGAGACTACTCCGGGCACTGATGCCCATAAACAGACTGCTCCATCAGCCACTGAGACCCCGATTGAGAGAAAGAGAGACTGCATAGACAGGACCTTTCATCACCTTCTCTCTGTCTTATTATATTTTTTTTACTTTTGATACTTTTATTTGCATTCGAGGACAAATTGCTTTTATTTGTGGTGGGGTGAGGCCCACACTTTTTATGCTAAAAGTTGTGTTTTGTGTATATAATTGGGTTGTTCTATTTTAAATTTTGTTAAATACTCCTTTTCTGTGGATGTTTGAGCTTCAGGCTCCTCTTATTTTTAATTGCAATATGATTTTGACCCTTCCAATTTTTTATGAATTTGTCACACATTTTTACTACCCCTCGCGAGTTGAATGCGACTGTTCTTTTGCAAAAAATTGAATCTCGGTTTCGGTCAATACCGATGACTTAAACAGTGCTTACAATCGAACGAACATGAATGTACGGCTACGATGAGGCCAAATGAAGTTGCATAGACAATATATGAACTCTTTGCATCTCGTTGTGATTAGCCATTTATCAAATTGATTCTCGTGTCATGACTGTTGCACACTAGCAAAAGTGTATAGTCTTGTTTGACTTAAGTGTCGATGCCTTGTGTGATGAGCTTACTTTGAACCATGCATGAATAAACCTAGAATTTTCCCCGTTAGTATGAATTATTTATAAAGGTGTGCTCTTGAAATGATCTTAGGCAACTTTAAAGAGTGTGAGCCAAATTTGACATATACCTCTTTTGTGGCCTACCCATGAGCATGTGAACCTCTCTTGAACACCCTTTGAGCCTTACCTTTCTTTGGAAGAACCTTGATGAACCCTAGATCTTACTTGACCCACTACCTATAATCCTCTTAATTTGTGGTTTAGTGAATAGCCAACTTAGGCCAAAAGCCTAAGTTGGGGGTGTGGTGAAAAGGAAAAGGAGAAGTCAAGAAGTACAAGAATAGTCCCCCTTAACCCCTGGTGTTGCAGAACAATGGAAACCCTTCGAAAAAATAAAAATAAAAAATTGTGGAATAAAGTACCAAAGAAATCGAGTTTCCAAGCAATCCATGGAGGTGAATAAAAAGATGACTTAGAAGCACTAGAAAGAGAATTGATAAAGAAAAAGAAGTGAATGTCTTGAGAACATCACATCTCACAAGGATAAAAAGTTGCTGAGCTTAAATGCCCATACCTTTGCACTTAGCCCATTACAAGCCTTAAAAAGACCTTTTTGATCTTGAGTGAGCCGAACCGAAGAACAATTGGAAAATAAGGGAAAGTCTATGGGTGAAAACATGCATTGTGTTCCTCTTTTTGACTGTGAGTGTTGCATCTGATTCCTGATCTTCAATTGATTAACCTCTATGTGAATATAGAATCATTCTTTATGTGAGGGCATTTGGATACTTTTTGTTGAGCTTGAACTTGCATAAGTAGCAAGTATTGCGAGCATGAGAATCTTTGGTAATGGTGTGTCACAACTTGAATCTTTGAGTACACAGTTGATCTTTGCATGAGTAATTTGAGTCTTGTTGTGTGCATTCATGATTGAGTCTTCTGTAGCACTGTTTGAGACATCCTTTTTGAACGGCTTCACTTAAGCTTGCTTGAGGACTAGCAAAATTTTGAGTTGGGGGTGTTGATGAGTCCACAAATTGGACTCATTTAGGGCTTTATTTTGAAAGAAATACTGTCCTCAAATGATTATTTTGTCTCAATATCTGATGAAAACTCTTAAGTTTCAGGTATTTGAAGTTCTAGTGGAAGCATGGACACTTAGGCGCAAAAAGAAACAAAAAGGCTGAAAAGAACGAAGAAGTTGAAGCCTGAGCATCACTAAGCATACTTGGCGATTCGATGAAGGGACGCACTCCGCCCTTTGTTCCAGTATGTGAAGCCCTGAAGGAGCAGGATCAAAAAGGCGATGAAAGGAGCAGTGGGCGCTTCGCCGAATAGTTCCACGAAGCAGTACTATGTCCCCCAATGATATAGAGCACGACGATGCTGAAGGCTAGTGCAAGACGGCGACGAACTACACCAAAGGGTGAATCGCCGAGTTAATCAGCGATTCCAACTAACCTCGCCGAAAGATCCGCCAACACTATTTTCTGAAGTCTATAAATACTAAAATTGTTATTAATTTTTAAGAGTTGAACATTATATTAATTTTCACAATAGAATAGTACTTTTTCGATATTTTCTCTCAAGTTTGGAGATGTTTTTTGGGAGACTTGAAAAAAAGAAGGATTTCATCTTCCCCAAGTTGGAAGTGGGTCTTCTCCATTCTTCTTCCTTTGCTTAAATGAAGGTTTAATTCCTTATACCCATTTGATTTAGTATCATTTTAGGTTTATTTTGTTATTTTTTGATGTGTGACTAAAAACCCCATTCTTGGGGTGTGATTTAGAAAATATGTGTTCATATTATTGTTGGGTCTTGCTTGCTGATAGGTTAGATGTATTTTAATGGTGATTTCACCTAGTGGTTGTGATTTAATTTAATGGGTTTGTAGTTTCAAATACAGAACCACCCACGTGTTTTCGACTTGCCCGAAAGGGAGGTCGCGAAACAACACCGCTAGACTGATGGCCTAAGGAGTCGATCGACATGAGGTTCAGCCCGAGAGGGTGAGCCCTAGTCCCATATCCTAACACTAAGATCGAGAGAGTGAGTGGGGTAAGGCATAGGCTAGCCTTCATGCGGCAAATGGGTGTCCGAGAGGAACGCATTTGAAACGGGGTAAGTTGCCCGAGAGGGAACTTATTTCCATCTAAAGCTTAGCCTAGTCACTATTATCTTGCAAATTTCCTATCGAAAGCATGTACCCAATGATTTATCTCAACTTGTATTGCGGTCACACCCCAAGAACTTGTCCCCCTTTTCCTATCGAACTACTTGTGACAAAACCCCCATTTCATATTTGACACCTTTTTGTCACCCCTTTTAATTTACAATGTTATTAATCGTTAATGTCTTTAGCTACGACTAGTTAGAACTAAATTTTAGTTTTCAATTAATTCTCAAAACCACTCCCTTGGGACACTACTCCAACCCTTGGTTGGGTTACTATATTATCGACGATTGTACACACTCGTATCGTAGGTTACTGTCATTGGTCACGATAAGCATCAACCACCATCCACCGTTTTATTTACCACCGAGCACATACTTTGCTGATTAATACAACATAGTATAATTATAGGATTGGGGTTGTGCAGACTAGTGCATTTCATAAGGATGCCGACCAGCGGGAGTCCCTACCTAGATGGATAGAGAGAGCACCGAGTGGGTGCGGGATATGACACAACCAATCCAGAAGGCGACATTAAGTTTTTCTGTAAAATATTTGTGGTCCATCGTCCAGAAACTGTTCCCCACATAGGAGTATAATGTTGTCACTTGGGATCGTGCAATAATTCTTGCAGAACTTATGGCAGGGCACGAGGTATACTTTTCTAGGATGAATATTGCGGAGATTCATGAGAGGGTGTTCCGATAGACCACCACTATGCCCTTTCCATGTTTGATTTTCCATTTTTGTAAGGAGGCTATAGTCCCTCTTTGACATTGTGATACGCTGGTTGAGGTGACTAAGATTGTTGATGTCAGCCTCATTAAAGATGATGCTAACCCCGCTGCCCTGAGGAAAGGCATACAAATCGACTTACCTCCCTTTGCTGATGCTGCTACTATTCATGCCGAGCAGTTTGCAGTAAAGCAGAAAGATGATGAGACCACTCCTGACACCACTATGAATCCCAATGTGCTGCCCCCATTCCCACTTCTTCCGCACATGCTGTTAGAAAACCCCGTGCTTCCACCTCTTCGAGATTTTCTTTGCTATCATTGGCTTGAGTCCAGAAGCTTGAGACTCAGATAGCCACTCTTTTACAACATATGTGACATTGGATGATGAAATTTGTAGAGGAGTCAGAGGCACGAATGGAGGCAGTTGTTGAGAGGAAGATTCAGGCGGTACATTTGCGGATAGACGTTTTTTACCTCAAGGTGTTGCAGAGGCCCTGGGCTGGGCCTACTAATGATCTCACCATATTATAGATGAAGTTGCCTAGGCTCTGAGATGATGTTGACACTCTTGCTGCTACTATGGAGGTTCTGCCAGAGCCCACACTTGAGGTAGAGGCAGATGATATGGTGCTGAGTGCACTATTTGGTGATGAGATGCCAACATCTAACCCCCTATAGCTGGAAAGCACACCCACTCTTCTAATCCCACTAGTGATATGGATGAGTCTAGGCGGGACAAGAGAAGAGAGCGGCAACAGTTATAGGCAGGACATCAACACTCTCTATTCTAGAAGAAGCTATGGTTGTGGAGAGCATGAGACATGGTTGGAGGTGCGTCTGGTTCGAGGATCACTACTGATGGTGATCCCACTACTATTAGGGGTGCTACTGAGGGCGCCACTCGTGATTATTCAGTGGGTTCCGGGACACCGTATCCACTCGCTTCTTTATTGGTCTTTGGCGCTTATGCTCCACAGGTTTGTCTCACCCTTTATTTTACATTCTTTGTGGATTGAGAGCAATTGCACCATATTTTCGTAGGGGTGGGGTGAATGGATTGTGAATGTTAGGGTAAAGTGTAAGTATCCCAACTCACAATCCTTCCTTAGGGTTTTCTTGCCTGTGTTTTTTCTCTCCAAGGGACTGTTTTACATTTCTGTTGTACCAACATGTTTAGGATTCTATAAATATAGAAGTAGATAAAAATTAAAGCATGATGGCATAAGAACATGAAATTGATACCCCTACAAATTTTCTTATGTGTTATATCAGTGAGCTTTATAAAGTTGAATGTGTTGGATCTTGATATGACATGATAGAAACTGATTTGACAAACATAACTTAAGCTATAACTTGAACTTGGTGCATTAATGATTTGATAGTGAAACTGTGCCAATGTGTGTGAGGGTGTTTGCATTATCATATAGTGTGTGTCAATCTAGAACTTTCCCCATTAGTCTTGCTAAGATGATCTAAACTGGAAATTGGGAAATGATCATAGGCCATTATTTAAAATGAGGCCACTTAAGCCTAAAAACAACCAACCAAAAGAAATAGATGCTTCCTTTGATCCAATGTTTGAGCCTAACGAATACCATTTCTTTTACTACACCCAACTCGCCTTCCCTAAAAATTTGTTTTGGCCCTGGTCCCTCGTTGGACATTGTGCACCTCAACTCAGGCTAAAAGCTAAGCTGGGGGTGGCTACTTCAGAAGCTACCAAAATCTTGTCCCTGGTCCTTTAAAAGGGCATTGTCCACCTGAACTAATGCAAAATACATAAGTTGAAGTTGGCTCGGGTGAAGGAAAACTATAAAAAGGGTACGTAAAAAAGTTGATTGCAAAAAAACAAGAAAATGAGCATAAAGGGTAGTGAAAGATGTGACTGAATCTAAATGAAATAAAGAGAGCTTGAATGAAAAAAAATGAAATGCACAAGAATGTCAAGTCACAGTCATTCCGGTACCTGAATGAAATATAATAAGAAGAGCAGTAAATCAAGAAAATGGTCAACTTGTTGTAAAAGAGGTAAAATAGCCAATGTAATGGTAAGGAGGGAAGAAAATTCCATAAGTATCCAAATGTACCACACCTCACCATGAGCCTATGTTACAAGCTAAGAAAGTCCTATAGTGATCCTAGTTAACCAGTCTTGAAAGTCAAAGCTGAGAAAATAAGGGCAAACTTATGGTATTGAGCACTAATTGTATTTGAATTCATTTCTGAGTGTGAGTGTGTACAGATTCCCAAATTACATTAAAAATTAAATATTGTGTGAAAAAGAGATTTCTTTGTGGAAAGGGCACAAGTTACATTGTTGGAGAGTTGGCATCTTGGTGATTGTTGTTAGTGTATGTGATGGTGTCTGTTGGTATGATGATGTCATGTTCTGAACCGCATAAGTTAGCTTGTTGAGAATAAATGAAAGGATTTGCACTGTGCTGAAAAATAGTTGAAAATGGCAAGTTGATAGAAAATGCCAAGTGATTACTTGATTTTGTATGTTGCTTTTACATAAGTGTTGTTTTGAGTTTGTTGTGTCGCTTGAGGACAAGCAACGATTTTAAGTTGAGGTTGTCGATGTACCTTGATCTTATAGTATTTTTGATACGTTATACTTGAAGTTTGCATGCGTCTTAGGCAGTTTTATTATTAGATATGATTAGGTGTTTTGGTCTAATTTTGCAGGAAATCAGTTTGAAGCAGTTAAAGTTGAATGTAGCTGAACCAGTGGGATTTTGGCAACAGATGAGCCCATCCATGAGCTGTCGTTTACTTGAAGTGTTGTAGATGAGGCCATAGGTGGAGTATTTAAGGAAGTCTCGCCAAAGGTGGAACCATGAAGGGTAACGATTCCCCATAGTCTGAGTGCCGGACCGTCGATGATTCTTGTCATTTGATTCAAAGAAAAGAAGTTCTAGTACTTGAACAACAGAGGGACATGTCGGACCATGCATAGATCTATGGGCCATAGGTGATGATTCTCATTTTGGGACCACAAGATTTTAGCCAACAGCAAAACCACGTAACTAACCATAGGCCGTTGATTGAATCACAGACCATGGTGTGGCTGCCGTTGATCGAAGCTGCTTAAACCAAATTTTCCTAGGTTTTCTTTTCCTACTTGGTTTCTATAAATACAAGTTGTATTTTTGGTTTTTGGGTTGTTAGACCTTTTGTGAGACTTCACTTTTAGATTTGGGAATCATTTTGCAAACTCTTTACCATTTAATTCTTAAAGTGTATTTATGCAATTTCCTTTGGTTATTCAATTCAAGATTTCAGATTTCATCCATTCCAATTTTAAGTTCATGATTTTTATTGCAAACTCAAATATGAATTGTGATAACTCAAGCATGAATAGCTAAATCCACAACTAGGGTTGTGGGAACCATTAGGAATTAATAATGTAAAACCAATAACTAAGTAAGTCTTGAATAATGTTTATGCATGTATTGTTAATACTTCGTTTAGAATGCTTTCTAAGGGTATGCAGCATTAGAACTCACCTCATTCCTACTTTCCGGAACAAGGAGGTAACGAATGAGAAAGGGTGTAAACAACAGAGATTTAGACATGATAATCCGCTATCTAATAGCCTTACCCACTCACTCTAAAGGCTAATCTGGGGTTAAGGGTAAGGGTTAGTAAAGAATACATCCATAGACGGACCAAGTTGTGTGGTGAAATTTCCTATTTGGAGGACCAATCACTTAGGAGATATATAACTTACCAACCTTGCATGTTAACACTAGGATAAAGTTATTATTATTGGAATTACTGCGTTAAGAACTTGTGGGGAACACATGTACCCTAGTTTTCATCTCATATTGATAATCCCAATTGTGAATTGTGATAACTTGTTACTTTAAATCAATCAACTATTATTTTCTTTATAAATCCCCCTTTTTTGGAAGTAGTTTGACTAAACATAAATAATTGTAAGGTAGCCTAAGTCTAAACCATATTCCTCGTGGGATCGACCCTAACCTAAAAGTTAGGTTGTTTATTTGACAACGACCGCTTATACTTCTTTAGGGAGGTCTTATTTGGGCGTATCAGTTGCTCAAAATTTACGTGGCTACACATTGTAGTGCTCAGGGACTGTTGGAGGACCTCCATTCTAGGTAATATTTGAGTTTTAGTTGTTGTCCTATCTCTTCCTTTAGTTTTAATGGTTATTTAAATGCATAGGCAGATTCTGGGTTGTTCCGAGCTCCGAATTGTGTTCCGTTTTGGGACACAAGTTCGGGGAGGTAAAATGAAATTTTTCACAAAGTCAATTTTGGGTTTTATAGTATGGGTCCCACAATCCCATTTTACACCCAATTTTGGGTCCCTCTCCAAAAAAGTGATTTTTGTGTTAAAACAACCATATTGGTGTTGTGATTCTATTTTTGATAGTGCGGCAGCGTTCCGATGCCGTATTGAAGGGAGAAGATCGGACAACATGATTTGGAGCGCGGGTGGTTGGCCTACAAGTAAGCTATGACTTCCCTCTCCTTAGATTGAGAAGGATTAATTTATTGTATGTTGATTTTGTATGAATTTGGGGTTGAATTGTTGGTTAATCATGTTAAATTCCAAGAATTCATGCCTTGGGCTACTTTTCGGGTATTTCGGGCGGTTGAAGCATGTCTGTTGTATTTGTTGATCATCCTCACATTATGGTGTGCCTTCTTTGTGATTTGTGAATATCTTTGAAGCATGTTTGGCCTTATTCTAGGTTTAGGCTAGTGATTTCCATAGAATTGTGTCCTTTTGGAGCCGTTAGGCCTTGTAATCTCTCTGTAGTTGCTTCGAACGGCTTAGCTCCCTATAGACTGATGTAGCAGACCTGAGTATGATAGTTTGGGCCTTAGCTAAGCAGTAACACCTCTCTTGGAACCATATATCCATAAATCCTCTATTTCTGTTGGTTCTGGTTCATCGGTCCTGGTTGGATATGGTTCGGGATGGAATGATTTATTGATGGCGCTTAGATTGGGAGTACTCCTTATGATGCACGGTTGGCTGCTTATCCTATTTCTAGACGATTAACCTCTTCGTGGTTCAAGACCCCAATTCACTCCACCAGGCGTGGTTCAAGTCCTCGACTTGGTATTATAGCCTTGGTTCAAGTCTTGGCTTTCTTTAGCCATGGTTCAAGTCCACTGCTCCTTACAACTTGGTTAAAATCCATAGCTACTTTCACCTTCGTTCAAGTCCTTGGTCATATTTAGACGTGGTCCAAGGTCAATATTTTCCTTAGACCTAGTTCAAGTCCATTGTTACTCAAAATCTAGGTTCAAGTCCTTGATCCTCCATCTTCAATTCGGTTCAAGTCCTTAACCCCCTATTAGTTTTGGATGAGCTTCAGGCATATGGATTGGCTCGGTTTGAGTCTGCAAAAAGTTGTGGAAATCTTGGAAACTTCGTCGGGTCCTCTTATTCCATTCTAAACTCTTCTTTGTACCTGTCGGGCTTATGGGAGTCCACTCGGGTTTTACTTTTATCTTGTGCACGAGTTTACTTTTATCGGGTTTTACTTTTATCTAGTACGCTAGTATGCATACCTGTTAGATTTCTCGTTCTTGTTTCTGGTAGTGTTTTAGATTCTCCAATTTCATATTACTTTTTCTTTTCTTGCTCAGTCGACCTATGAGGCTAATAAAAATACATTAATACCAATACAAAATGGCCTTAGACACACACAACTCTTAAGTGAAATGTATTAAAAACACTGTTAACTCATGGTATATCAACACTCTCAACTTAAATTCGTTGTTTGTCCTCAAGTGACGCACTAAGACTCTAAACAACACTTGTATAGAAGCAAGCATCCAAGCACAAGCAATCACATGGCTCTCTATCCCGACTCTCTTTTCGAGTGCAAATCTTTTCTCTTAGACTCAACAAGCTAACTCATGTGGATCAAAATATAACAAAGATCGACCAATCAACACACAACATACACTGTTTTGCTATCACCAAGGTACCAACTTTCCGACAATGCAACTAGTGCTCTCACTTCAAACGAAATCCCTTTTTCACACAATGAATATAATTTTGAGTACAAGGATTCATTCAATACTGACGCTCAGAAGTAATTTAAAGTACAGTTAGTGTTCAATACCATAGGCTTTCCCTTATTTTCACTTCTTAGACTCTCCAAACTAGTTGCTAGGATCACTATAGGACTTTCTTAGCTTGTAACGTAGGCTCAGGGTCAGGTGTGGTACATTTGGGTACTTTTTAGTGACTTTCTGCTCTCCTTGACACTACATTGGCTTTTTACCTCTTCCTTGACCTATTATTGGCATCCTTCCATTTTAAGCTCTTTCCCTTATTTCTTTGCAACATGGATGTGACTTTTGACTTTTTGACTCTTATTTTTCACTTTCTTTTTCTTTTATTTCTTTCAACACTTTTCTTTTGAACAAAGTCACATCCTCTTTCATATTTTTTCTCTTTTCAACACTAAACTCTTTTCATACCCTTTTTTTGTAATTTGGTTTCCTTTTTCATAGCCACCCTCAACTTATGCATTTTGCATTAGTTGAGGTTCACAATGTCCAATGTCGGACCAGGGCCAAAATCAAGGTAACTTTTAGGCTTGGCCACCTCAACTTAGGCTTTTGGCCTATGTCAAGGTGCACATGTCCAAGGAGGGACCGGGGCCAAGACAATGTTTTTAAGGGAAGGTGAGTTAGGTGATCAAAAGAATTGGTCAATTTCAGGCTCAAATATTTGGATCTAAAGGGAATAATGCTATCATTCGGTTAGATCATTTTAGGCTCAAGTGGACTAATTTCTACAATGGCCTATGATCACTTCCTAGCTTCTAGCCTAGATTATCCTAGCAGGACCTGCGGGGCAAGTTCTAGATTGGCACACAACTGTCTGAACAATCAACCATTCTCACACACTCTTGGCAGATTGTCACATTATAAGGTTATCAATTACCCAGTTCAAGTTTTAGCTTAAGTCATGCGGTCAAGTTGGTTCTTTATCATGTCATACTTAGAGACAACACATTCAACTCATTCTAGCCTACAAATTCTAGCACATATCACAAATTTTGGACGGGGATCATTTTTCATTAATAACTATGCCATCATGCTTCATTCTTTCTCATGCTTCTACACATACATTCCTAACACATGCCGGTTCAACAAAAATTGAAGCAGTCTCTTGGGAAAAAGAATACAGGCAACAAAACCCCAAGAGAGGATTATGAGTTGGGATACTCAGACTTCACCCTATCACTCACAATCCATTTACCCCACCCCCAACAAAATAGAGTGCAATTGTCCCCAATGCACAAAAATAAGTAATAGAGAGTAGGGTGAAGGTGAAGCAAACCTGTGGCACAAATGCGCCGAAGACCTTAACAAGCGGGTGGGTCTGGTTTCCCGGAGCCCGTTGGAACAACACTTGGGTCACCCTTAGTAGTGCCCACATCCTTTATCATAGCACCATTAGTAGTGTTATCAGTCACTCTAACGCACCATCATTAGTGCTATCAGTCACTCTAATTGCACCATCAGTGGTGATAACATCATCTCCCACAACAATCATGGCCTCAATAGTGGGCCTAGAACTTGAGGTTCCAATAATACTCTCATGAGCCCTATGCTGGCGCATCTCCACATCTATAATGGAAGCCTTTCTAGCCTTCTCATTCTGCTAACCCTCTCGCTTCTTTGCTCGGGCCTTTTCATTAGTGTCAGAAATGCCTCTTCCCTCGAGCACGGGTCGGCTCGGGCTGTGCTATTTCCTCGTTGAGTAAAATACCAAGCACTGTATCATCAGCTAATACATTATGTGCAGACTCTGGCTCAGCTGTGGGTAGGGCAATAATTGCATCAAGGTCGGCCCGGAGACTGTCTAACTCGGTCCGAAAAGAGTACAGATCTGTAGCAAGGGCTGGTCACTCAAGGACTCTCAACTCGAAGGCATCAAGGCGCTTATGAACGACCTGGACCTTCTGGCCAATCATGGTCTCCATCCTTGCCTCGGACTCTGCAATAGACTTCTGCATCCATGGCTTCACATGATGAAGTAGTGTGGCCATCTGTGCCTCCAATTTTTGAACTTGGGCCAAGGGTACAACAGCAGCTCCAGAAGGTGGGGTGACTCTAGACGAGCTAGGGGCCCGACTGGCAGCTTGAGATGGGGAACCCGGGGAATCATTAATGTGGGTTGGAGGGGAAGGGTCTTCACCTTGTATCTGCTCCACATCAACTACTAAATATGCTCGTAATGGCGGCACAACAATCTGTGAGCCACGTCGTGGAGCAGCTACATTGGCTGCATCCTGAATAAGGCTGATATTAGGTGTCCCGGTCACATGTACCAAGTTGTCACAATGCCAGATAGGCACCCTAGAATCCTTGCACAATTGAAAAATCATACACGGAAAGGGTAGAGTAGTGGTAGTCTTGAATGCCCACTCATGGATCTTTGCCAACAACATGCAGGCACAGTCTATCTCGAACCCAGCTACTAGAGTTGCAACCATCACCGCTCTATCCCAAGTAAGTGCATTATCGACCTTAGTGGGTGATATCCTGTTGCATACCAGAAGCCAGAAGAACTTGGCCACCAAGTTTAGGGTGGCTTACCGAAAACCTAAACGTGGTGTGCTTACCCACTCTGTGTGTTCTCTATCCACTTCTATATGCTTGGCTAACCAAAGTAGGAAAGCTTCCCTCTTCTCTGCATGCCGCTGGAACTCACCGCCCCTCACAATATCCCATCGGTAGTCAAATTCTCCATTAGTGAGTGCCCAAGAGGTCCCCCAGACCGTAGAGGAATCGGATGATAGTGACCGGCGATATGTCCACTGAAATACCCTAGACTAAAGTGGAAGTGAGTGGGTCCTGGGCCATGGGCTTGGCCCGTCTGTCGATAGATTCCCGAAGTGTGGCAGCATAGGAAGCATAAAACTCCCTCACAATCTTCTCGCTATAAGTCCCAGGGTTCCGAGCCATCCAATCGAACTTGTGTTTCTGGAAGAGCCAATGGATGTCGGGTATGGTGTGTAGGCTCCCTATGAGAACTCTGCGTTCCTCAGTGATTTGTCGGGCCTTCACTCTCTTCTAATTCAACATCAAGGCGTCTCTGTATATTTTCCATTGACCCTCTACACACCACCTATTAGGCTCCTCAGCAACCTAAGGAGGGTCTGTGTTTGGTGGTACAGAAACCACCCGCAAACTAGTAGCCTCATCAGACGAGGAATCTTGGCCATGCAAACTTGGGCCTGTGGCGAATCTAGAACCGGAGCCGGAAGTAGAGGCGGACTCATAGCCGGAAGCAGAACCAGTCGCAGAGCCAGAAGCAGAACCAGCTGGTGAACAGATCAGTGTGTTCTCCTCATTAGATTGAGAGACAATGACTATATCGGTGAACACCTGCCGGGATTGATTTCGTGTAGCACGAGGTGCAGTAGGGGATGTCCTTGTGGCCGGTGGAACATATGGGGGATCCTTCTCCGCATCTGTGTCTTCATTAATCAACCTAAAAGTTGGTGCCACAGATTTTGTTTTGCCCCTCTTTGTGTCGGTTACTTGTTTCTTAGGAGCCATGGTACCTGTGAATGTTTAATTAGTACCAAAATAAACCCATAACACATTTGAAAATTTTTTAGAACTAAGAACGAACCAAAAGGAAAACAACAAAAACAAAATTCAGACAGTGGCTTCAGAGGCCACCTACGGTGGGTATCTATAGTCCGTAGGTGGACCTACGGTCTGTGGATCCCCTGTATAGATCAGATGTCCAAAATAGGTGGCCTATGATGGGAACCACAGATGTTCAGAACGGTCCGTAGATTGACCTACGGACCGTAGTCCACCTCTGTGGTTTCACACTTTGTGAAATTGCTATGTGCGACCAACCACGAACCTGATCTATGGTCTGTAGATTGACCTACGATTCATAGACAAGGTCTCGTGGATTAGGTCTGTGCCAGGTATCAGACTTGCTTTGATTCGAAACAGTGTTTAACCAATTTACACAATTTCCCTTAGTCTAATCATGCATTTCAACACAATTTATGCTAGTTCGTCATTCTAAGGGTTCTAATTACTTAATTTTTGACAAGTATTGCATACAAGACTAGGAACCCTAAGTCGAAACTTGCATTTAGACTCTTATTGCACTGATCATAACGACACTACAATCACAATCTATCGTCCCAAGGGTGATTCTAAGTTTATTTTATCATACAATTTCATATACTAACAACCCAAGGTCAAGAACCATTTCCTGACTTTCTAACAAAACTATGAATTGAAATTCAATGTGAAGGGAAAGTCAATTACCTTACAAGAAACAGAAGTGGTGATTGTATGATGACTCTAGACTTCCAACAACCTTTAACTCGCCTTTCACGCCGAACCCGGACACCGAAACTCTAAAAATGGGGATGACGGGATTTAGGGGGAAAGGAGAGTGATTTGGGAAATGGGAGGATGAATGTAGAGTGATTACAGGGTGAGTGGTGGTAATATGGAGGAATTTTAGGAATTTGATGGGTTTATAAATGGTTAGGAGGTAATATTAGAAGTGGGAAATGATTTGAAAATGAGGGAATTTTATTTAAAAGGAGTCCGGGTCGGGTAAGGCAGAACTAGGGTTTGAACCCACGAGACCCCGTCTACGGTCCGTGGGTCGATCTACGGTCCGTAGATGGGATCAGTAGGTCACCCTCACACTTAGATAATTCAGAGAAACATACCGAGTCGGGTAAGGCAGATTTTTCTTTTCAACCCTGCACATGTAGCAACCGTTAGGCCTTTTTTTTTACATTTTCTAGACACTTTTTAGACACGAACCCTATGCTATATCTAGCCAACACTAAAAAAATAAATAAAGCACCTATCTAAAGGAATATAGAAAAGCAACTAAACAAAGAAAACTACTAAACCGAAAAGAAAAACCTATTGTCGGCTAGATTGTACATCTTGGGTTGCCTCCCAAGCAGCGCTTAATTTAACGTCGAGACACGACGCATGCCTCTTGATTACTCACATTTCATCAAGATAGTAGGCCTCAACTTCTTGCACACTTTCCACGTTTCCCAGATAGATCTTAATCCTTTGCCCATTTACTTTGAACCTTGTTCCCTCACTATTTTCAAGCTCCACTACTCCATGTGGGAGCACTTGAGTGACTAAAAGTGGCCCGGTCCACTTGGACTTGTGCTTGCCCGGAAACAAGCGCAACCTTGAATAGAAGTACATGATCACCCACAACAAATTCTCGCTTTTCAATCCTTTGATCATGATACTTCTTCATCTTCTCCTTGTACAAGGCTTAACTTTCATAAGATCTTAGGCGAAACTCATCAAGCCCATTTAAGTCACTCATTCTCTGATTTGATGCGGCGCCCCAATCCAAATTTAGCTTCTTTATCGCCCACATAGCCTTATGCTCTAGCTTTATCGGCAAATGGCAAGACTTCCTATATACAAGTTGGTAGGGGGACATACCTATGGGAGTCTTGAATGCGGTGTGATAGGCCCATAGAGCATCATCCAGCTTTCTTGACCAATCCGTTCTGTTAGCATTCAGAGTCTATGCCAAAATCTACTTGATCTCTCTGTTGGACACTTCAACTTGCCTACTAGGCTGCAGATGGTAAGGAGTGGCTACATTATGGCGGATGCCATATCTCTCAAGTAACGCCTGGAACAACTTATTACAAAAGTGGGAACCTCCATCGCTGATAATCGCCCTAGGTGTACCAAATCTGGAGAAAATATTCTTTTTCAAGAATGCATTGACACCTTTACCTTCATTGTTGGAAATCACAATTGTTTCCACCCACTTCGACACATAATTAACCGCAACAAGAATATACTTCATCCCATGTGAACTCACAAATGGACCCATAAAATCAATGCCCCATACATCAAACAACTCTATCACTAATATAGGATTCATAGGAATCTCTTGCCTCTTTGAAATTCCTCCTTCTCTATGGCAACGGCCACAATACTTGGTGAAATCATGAGCATCTTTGTGGATGGTCGGCCAGTAATACCCACACTACAAAATCTTATGCGTAGTCCGAATACCACTATGATGCCCACCAACAGGCGATGCATGCCACACCTCTAGTATACTTAACATCTCGACCTCGGGAACACAACGACGAATAATCCCATCAGCACAGCTACAATACAAATAAGGTTCATCCCAAAAGAACTTGTTCACATCATGCATAAACTTTTTCCTTTGGTGAAAACACAAATCCGATGGCACCAGATCACTTGCCAAATAGTTAGCAAAGCCTATAAACCAAGGAATAAAATAATGAGAAGCAACCACTACCTGTTCATCTGGAAAAGCATCATTGAATTCAGCCCTATCACCAAGCTTGAGCATAGCTTCTTCCTCCAATCAAGACAAGTGATCGGCAACCTGATTTTCTGTCCCCTTTTTATCTTTCACCACAAAGTCAAACTCTTGCAGCAACAATACCCATCTAATCAACTTCGGTTTTTCATCCCTCTTAGCCATCAAATACCTCAATGCAGAATGGTCAGTATGCATAATGACCTTAGTACCAAGCAAGTAGGATCAAAATTTCTCAAATGTGAAAACCACTGCAAGAAGCTCTTGTTCAGTCACTGTATAGTTCTTTTTAGCCATATTTAGAGCTTTGCTAGCATAATAAATAAGATGAAGAATCTTATCTCGCCTCTGTCCCAATACCACGCCAAGCGCCACTCCACTCGCATCACACATTACCTCAAACGGTTGTCCCCAATCCGGCGAAATAATGATAGGTGCAGTAACTAGCTTCTCCTTCAACTCTCCAAATGCTCTCAGACAAGCATCATCAAAATCAAACTTATACTCCTTTTCGAGCAGTTTGCACAATGGATGTGCAATTTTGGAGAAATCCTTGATGAACCTCCCATAGAAACCTGCATGCCCAAGAAAACTTCTAACACCTTTAACAAAGATAGGTGGTGGAAGCTTTTCTATTACCTCAACTTTTGCTCTATCAACCTCGATACCCTTCTTGGAAATCTGATGACCCAGAACTGTCCCTTCTTTCACCATGAAGTGGCACTTCTCCCAATTGAGCAGAAGATTGCACTCTTCACACCGTTTAAGCACCTCGGCCAAATTGTCCGGACAACGATCAAAAGAATCACCTACCACAAAGAAATCATCCATAAAGACCTCAATAGTGTCCTCCACCATATCAGAAAATATTGACATCATACAACACTGAAAGGTCGCAAGAGCATTACACAACCCAAATGGCATCCGTTTGAAGGAGAAAGTCCCATAAGGGAAAGTGAAGGTGGTCTTCTCTTGGTCTTTCGGAGCTATGGAAATAAGATTATAGTCCGAATAACCATCGAGAAAGCAATACCAACCCTTACCAGCAAGTTGATCCAGCATTTGATCCTTGAACGACATAGGAAAGTGGTCCTTTTCTGTCCAAGCATTCAATTTCTGGTAGTCCATGCAGACTCTCCATCCAGTCACGGGCCACATCGGAACAAGCTCGTTTCTCTCATTAGGTACCACAGTAATCCCACACTGAACATGACACACCCAACTACTATCTGCAAAGAGATATATAACTCGAGCATCCAGCCACTTGATGATTTCCTTCTTAACTAGCTCTTGCATAGGCGGATTTAGTCTTCTCTGGTGCTCAATACTAGGCTTTTGATCCGACATGAGTTGAATTTTATGAGAACAAATACCAGGATGAATCCCAATAATGTCCGCAATAGTCCACCCAATAGCTTGCTTAAACCTCTTCAACACGGAAATCAATACCTCAACTTATGCCATATTCAAATCTGCCGCAATGATGACCGGTAAAGTACCATCTCTCCCCAAGAATACATACCTCAATTGTGATGGTAGAGCCTTAAGCTCCAATTTCGGTGCCTCCTCAACAGACGGTCTAGCAGGTGGAGAGACGCGATTCTTTATGTCTAACTCCAATCATTTTGGTTTTGAATGTAATTCAAACATATCAAGTGCGGTGACTAATTCATCATAGTCTTCAATACCATCACCATCGAAGTTCATCATTACCGCTGCTAGTGTATCAACACCCAACCTCTCTTCAATAGACACCTCAGAACCACTCTCTATAATATGTGTCACCATAGATACCGATTTGAGCTCATAACTCTGCTTCATGGATCTAGAGATGTTTAATGTTGCCTCTTCATTGTTCAATCGAAACTTCATCTGCCCTTTCTCCATATCAACCAAGGCACGCCCAGTGGCTAGGAATGGTCTTCCAAGGATAATGGGAACCTCAAAATTAACATCACAATCCAGTGTCACAAAATCCGTCGAAAAGATAAAAGACACCACTTTCACTAGTACATCTTGGAGCATACCAATGGGATTCTTTACAGTTCTATCGGCCATAAACAGTCGCATCGCAGTCAGTTTTGGATCCCCTAAACCCAACTTCTTGTAAATAGCTAATTGCATCAGATTGATACTAGCACCCAAATCGCACAAAGCCTTTGCAAAATGTAGCACCCCAATGGTACAAAGAATAGTGAAAGCCCCAGGATCCTCCTTCTTCACAAGGGACCTTGTAGCAATAGCACTATAATGTTGCAACTTATCATCATCTTCAAAACTCACGGCCAGCTTTTTAGTTACCAAATCCTTCATAAACTTCGCATACCCAGGCATTTGCTCCAAAGCTTCTATCAATGGCACATTGATGGAAAGCTGCTTCAACATACTAAAAACTATTTGCCTTCTTCAGTCTTTTTCACTAACCTCTGTGGGAAAAGGGGTGGAGGTCCAGGCATGGGAACAACTTTTTGAGTTATCTCCGCTTCCTTCTCTGTTGCATTCTCAGTGTAACACCCCTAAAATTTTTTGAGCTAAGACTTGAACCATCCTTCATTGTGAGTAGGATTTTACCGAGGAATTAAAACTTCTTGAGTGTTAAGTTCACTAGATGTAGCACCTTGAATTCGAAAAAGAACTAAATTGGAAATAGCAAATTCTAAAAATTTGCAAGTTGAGCTAGGTGTGAGTTTTGGGTCGACTTCAAACGACCATAACTTCTAGCTCAAGATGTGTTAGGTGTGATAACAGATACCATAGGAAATATCTTTAAATTATCTTTCCAACGCCACCAATTTTGCTCAGTTTTGAGTTCATATGAGGGAGATATGGCCTTTCGAAGTTAGGCTGCCTAATTAAGGAAAGTTAGCCGAAAATAGTAAGGGGTATTTTAGTCTTTTCCTTACCAAATCAGATTTAATTCATTTTTAGTAAGATTTTAATGGTCTAATACTATTGGGTTCAGTTTTATAATCCTAAAATACGCCTAGGGTTTTAGTTGAGAGTTCAAGAAGAGAAAAGAGGAGAAAAGAGGAGAGGATCAAGCATTCGTCGAGATTTTTGCGTGTTGTAGCGGATTTTTGCCATGGGTATTTTCCCTAAGAGGTATGTAAGCTTCCATAGTGTTGGGTTTGTTCACCCACACGCCAAACATGTTATTTTCAGCGCAAATTTCATTCTTTAAGTTGAAAGATTTGAGTTCTTGATGAGTTCTTGATAGGTGTTCTTGAAGTTCATTCTAAATCTTGTTGTGTTGGGTTTTGGATGAATTCTTGAGATCAAAGTGAGTGTTTTAAGGGATGTATTGAGTATATTACATTGTACTTAAAATTAAATAATCAATTCTAAGTGATTGGGGATGAAAGCGTTCGATTCTAGGCGAATTAGGGTGAGAACACAAAGAAAGAATTTCGTCAGGTCTTCTGGGTAGGGGCCTGGCGCGTCGCGCCAGCCAGAGCGGCCAAAAGTATGCTCTGTAGTTTAGGGGCTGGCGCTCCGCGCCACCCATAGCCCTAGGGTTGCCTGCCCCGTCCAATTTACAATTGGTTGCTCGTTTGAGTTCTTTCGAAGGGTACCTTCACTCTTTTTCGATGCTAACTACTTCTAAACACGTAAAATCATTCCTAACATGATCATATCCTTGAATTCATAATTTAAATTCAAGGTAGAGTTGAGAGTTAAGTTTTGAAAATTCTTTCGAACATTCTAAGAAAGTACCTTTGAGTCCTTTTGTGGAATCTTCTACAACTTCTAGTAACTTGTTTCAAGACTCGAACAAGTGAGTATGAGGATGAAGAGAATGTATTCATGAGTCTACCTTGTCATAATGAGATCCTCCATGTCATGAACCAAAACTCTTGAATTCATAATTCACATTCAAGAGAGAGTTAATAGTAGAGTTCAAGAAAGCCTTTTAGTTCAATTGTGAATTATTTGAGATCCATCATTTATTTGAACTAAATTTTGAGGAAGTAAGTAAGAGAATGATAAGAGTTGTATACATGAGTTCCACGTAGTTATGTAGACCTTCGAGTCGAGTCGTTCATGCCTATAAATTCCGCATGGACTCCACAAATTGAGTATCATTGAGAGGAGTGGTATCTTCAAGTTCTAAGTATTGAGTAATAAGTTTCTAACACATTTGAGTTTATATTTCTAATCATTGGACTATTACATGTTACCCATGAAGTCCTTGAGTTGAATTGTTCATGCCAATAATTTCGCATGAACCCTATAAGTCGAACAGTCTTGAGATGAGAAGTATTCCTTCAGCCATTCATCATCAATGCGGTGATTTGGGACACCTCTTATGAAAGTAGTGAACCTGTCCTAAGAACTACTCACAGACCCTCCAAGTAGTGCTACAAAGTTGTTGAGTTTATCTTTGTGGTTCAGCTTCTTTGACATGGGAAAGTATCATGCCACGAACACTTCAGTTAATTGTTCCCATGTGTAAATTGAGTTGTAAGGAAGCTCATTAAACCACACAGCCGCATCGCCGATCAATGATAAAGGGAATACTCGCAATCCAATGACATCCATGTCCAAGTCTGGTCGACCCACACAACTTTTGCAAACACTCCTCAGCTTGGTTATGTGTGCATGTGGATCCTCATAAGCCAAACAAACAAACAAACCGCTCGCTGTAAGCATCTGCATCAAACTGCTAGTCACCACAAATGTAAGCCCCGGAGGTAGAGGGGATAGGACAAGCGGTCCTTCAGATTGAACGGTATTAAAATTGACTCTATAGTTATCACGCAGTCTTGGTCCTGGTGGATCCTTACCCTCAATGCATCTCCCAGTAGATTCTCAGCTTGAACCTGATTATTCTCATCACCAACCCTCGGAGGCTCCACCCCAACTCCATCACCTAAATTTCCTCCTATAGGATTGACTAGGACTCCTTGGTTATTCATTCTTTGCAAAGTTTTGTTCAATTCTGGATCGTAAGGAGTAAGAGGTTCACATTGGCTCCGTGTACTTGGCATACACTAGAGTAGGAACCTGAGAGAAACAAAAACAAAGAGAAAAAGTAAAATTAGGAAATATTTGACTAAAGTTCAATAATGTAGTTAAACTTAATCTAAAAGCCTTATTCCCCGGCAGCGGCGCCAAAATTTGATACGCTCAAATTACACCTCCCTAAAGAAGCGTAAGCGATCATTATCAAGTAAAGAACCCAACTTGGAGGTTGGGTTCGATCCCACGAGGAATATGGTCTAGACTTAAGTTCAGCTTATGATTATATTTGCTTAGTCAACGTACTTTCGAGACAAATAATTAAAGGGGGGAGGGATTTGTCAAACAAATTCTGAAAGTAATGTGAACAATTAGTAAGCAAGATTCAAACTTTTGTTGTTATCAAGATGAGAGAGAAACTAGGGTGTACATGTTCCCCATAAGCTCATAACGCGGTAATCCCAGTAATAGTAATCCTTTCCTAATGTATTACATGCAAAGTGATAAGTTAGGTATCTGTAATTCCTTGGTTCGGCAACTAGATAATTTTACCCCGCACCTTGGTCCAGCTACGTGTTTATAATTTACGAACCCTTACCTTTACCTCATATTAGACATCACATCGATGTATGGCTTAGTTTTCACCCTCGCACCAATCGACATTAGATTATTAGATAGTATCACACTAAATCTATGTTGATAATTCTTTTCTTATTAACTACCTCCTTGGTCTGGCAAGTAGCAACAAGGCAAGTTATAACGCGTGCACTCGTTGAAAAGACTTCTAAACGAAATAATTATGAATACATGCAATAACACTATTCGAGAATTACTTAGTTACTATTCATACGTTGTTATTCGATCATGGTTCCCACAACCCTAGTTGTGGATTTAGTTACCCATAGTAGCAAGAACACAATTCATATTTTTAGATGAAGAAATCATGAAGTTACGTAATGAGAAGAATAAACCCAGAATGTCAACTTGAATTTCAATGTCAAAATCTTCAAACGAACTTAGGAAATCAAGAATAGCTAAAATTGCAAGTTAATCTCCAATGTCAAAAACTAGAACTAAAATAATAAAGTCTAACCCCCAAAAATGAGGTTTACATACCCTATATATAGAAAAAAAAGTCGCAACTAAAAAGGAAACGAAATAAGGAAATAAAGTTTCAGGAAGCGATTTAGATCTATGACACTGACCTACGGACCATGGACTGACCTAAAATGTGCAGGTCCCTTCCGTGACTCAGGACTTAGGCATTTATTCCAACTTCAAAATCTCCACTTCTCAGCTTCAATCAACGGACCAACAGTACGGACCGTGGATTGATCCACGGTCCGTGGGTTCTTCTCCATAGCTCCATACATAGAATCTTCAAAATCAGGTACTGGAACCCCCTCTCTGAAGTATTTGACGGACTTGCAGGACGGCCCGTAGGTCGACCTACGGTCCGTCGTTTGAGTTTGTGGTTCCACACTTGGTCAAGAATTCCTTGATTTCTTCTTCACGTCCGAACTTATTTCCTGCAAACATGATAAAAATACATTAATACCAATACAAAATGGCCCTAGACACACACAACTCTTAAGTGAAATGTAATAAAAATACCGAAAACTCACGGTATATCAGAGGCCTACTGGGTACCTGTTGTTTTGGTACTCATACTACACCCTGCATCTGCTTTCATGATGCAGGTCTGAGCACCAGCTACCATTGTTGACATTAAGACTGCAGCAGTGTTATTCGGAGATGGGGGTGAGGACTTGGCGTTTTGTGGTATACCAATCTACATCTATATATATTGACTTGTCTTTCGCTTTTTGAGACAATCTTGGTTTTGTGGTCCACTTTTTGGACTTGTACCCATTTTGTTAGTAGCTCTGTATATATGTGACTTAGAGTTTTTAGGAGGGATCTCTTATATATATATATTGTCTTACTTCCGCTTCTTTATCTATGATTCTTATTGTTTATGTTATTGTTTTAGTTTGAGTTTATTGTTCTTCCCTCAATCCCATTACTTCTTGTTTTGGGATACGGGTTAGCTTACCTACTGGTGGATTATAGTAGGCACAATCATAATTCATGGAATCAGGTCGTGACAAGTCGGTTTTAGAGCCCAGGTTCACCAGTCTCACTTGTACAGAGTTGACGTCTAATATAGTCTTGTGGATCGGCACAGAGACATCCATGACTTATCTTCTGGAGGCTACATGATGTCGTTAGAAAAATTTCCTATTTTGTATCCTTTTCATGTAACATATGTCTAATTGGTTTCATGGGATCTCACTTGTTTCACTCTTTCATAGGATGACTCGTACTCGCGGTAGAGCGGTCAGGTTGATGCACCCGGGCTCGTAGACAGAGCCCCAGCTAGGGGTAGAGGCCGACCCCGTGGTTGAGGCAGGGTTGTAGCACCAACCTAAGAGAGAGACAAGACTCCAGGGCAGGAGGTGGAGCCTCCGGTAGATTATGTTCCTCCTTAGCCGGTGAGTCCTGGACCAACCCAACCACCACCCGCACAAGCTGCCGCTCCCAACCTTGGGGCTTGCTCGCACAGATTTTAGCGAGCATATGGGGTATGCAGCAGCAGGTCCCATGTAACACCCCAGCTTCGAAAGTGGGAAGCCTAGCAAAATTCAAAACTAACAGTTGCCTTCTATGCAGGCCAGCCATGGCCCGTGGGTTGAACCACGGACCGTAGGTAGGCCCATGGAAAGGTCACTAAATAGTTGTCCAGGTCAGGACCACGACTGAACCAACAGACCGTAGGTGGGTCAACGGTACGTGGTCTACGAACTGTAGGTCAGGCCAAAATCTCTGACCACCAACGACGGCTGTGCAAAATGGTCTATCTTCCTGATCATTGTCCGTCGGTGGTGGGTCGTGGGTCACTGCTGGTAGTTGAGTTTCAGGGCAGTTGGTCTTTCCTAATTAATTAGTTCCTATACTACGTCATTTTTCCCTTTACTAAGACCCCTATATAAGCTTTTTCAACCCCTAAAGTATCTCATTCACTTCATTTTTCCAAATTCCCAAAAGAAAACCAAATCTCCTTTCCAAAGAATTATCTCTCTAGAAACTTGAAGAAGAAGGAGATTCATCCTAGGGTTTCAAGTCAAGGTCTTGATTCCTCCATTGAAGGCTAGCTTTTGGATACAAGGTATGACAGTTTTCATCCATGGAGTTCCTAAATTCCTCTATTTCAAAAGGTAGAATTACCCAATTAAGTTAGGAGTTTTCTTCAATTATCATGGGTTCTTTTCACTATTGATTTAAATGATTGAATTATGATCTCTTATGCATGAATTGATGAAGTACTATGATTTTATGATGATTTTCCCCTAGAACCCATGTAATCCCCATGTTTTCAAGTTATGTATCATAAGATGTGAGATTTTTATCTTTAAGGAAGAGTTTTATGAAATTGAGCATGTATTTCAAGCTTTACATGTATTTATGATGAAATCCATATCTAACCCATGTTTTTTAAGTATTGATGATTAAAGTGGGTTTTGACCTTGAAAGGTAAATTGTGGACTTATGCATTTTCTTATGAAATCTATGCAAATTTTTTAAGGATGCTTTGAGAGTAAAGTACCAATGATGTTGTTGAAAGGGTATTCTCATATACACACCTATGCATGATGTGAAAGGCTTTCTCACATAATAAAGATTCTTAGGTGGAAAGGCTTTCTCACCTATTTGAATCAAATATTAAAAGTTATTATGAAAGGATAATGGACGGTAAAAGGTTTTCTCACTCAATGGTCTATGGAGCAATCCTATGATAATACAAGAGGGGACTACCTATGTCTTTTAAAGATAAGATAATTCAAGACATAATAACTACTCCGTGGCAGTTTATGCTTAGCACCGAGAGGATATTGAGACGGAAGCCCTCATGTTAGTAGAGCCCATGTTTCTAGTAGTAATCTCCTTATCCCTTCCCTATGTGCCCTCATAGGATGATTGTCTAGATAGACATTAGCTAGTGGATCCACTTTAGCTCAGATTCATGATTTTACCTTGTCAAGTAGGACAACCCTTTTCGGTATGGGAGACACCGGGGGATCATGTTATAGCTCACATGGTCTTTATGTCGATTAAGGCTCATTCACACATTAATAATGAACTAAGGTTACTTCAAGAAATATCGCATATGATTTCAAAGGTTTTAAAGATGATGTTCACTTGCATTGATCATGGTTTTATGACTTCTGGTTTCTAACTCTCAAAATGCATGTTTTAGCTTGATCATTGCATACTTATGAAAATGTCCCCTTTTAGCATGATTTAAATGTTTTATGCACGGCTATCATACTTGGTACATTATTTTGTACTAACGCATATTCTTGCCTACATTTTGCCCAAATGTAGGGTCCAACAGTCAAGTTTCTTAGTTTCGTCGCTAGTGGTTGATATCGAGATTTATGAGGCTTGGTGAGTCCTCTTGCTTCGAGGATGGACCTTATTGTTTCACTTTCTTTTATGCATTTCTCTTTTGAACATGATGTATGGGCTAGGCCCAATTTATTCTATTGTATTAGATTGCTATGATGAGACAAGAGTTTAAACATCCACTTTTCGTTTTATAAAATGTTTTGGACTTTGACTATTTTTTTACTCTTATTGTTTTATTTCTTATGTTAGCAGAGCTAACTGGCTTGTATGGAGTCCTTCGGGGTTCTATACACCATGTTAAATATAGGGGGTACCCTTGGGTCGTGACAAACTTGGTAATCAGAGCATAAGGTTTAGAATGGTCCTAGGATGTCTCATAAGCAATGTCTAGTAGAGTCTTGTTAATGAGTGTGAAGCACGCGACATTTATGAATGAGAGGCTACAAGATGATTAGGAAACTCCACTTCCTTCATTACTCTAAATTCGTACGGTAGAGTGTAACTCTAGGTGTCTTTCTCTCCTAACCCCTATTTGTGCTTTTTAAAATATGCATCCACGAAGGAATCGTATGAGAAGGAATAGGAATGTTCGTGATAATGTAAGACAACAGGTTACCAAGTGCCGGTTAACCCTTTTTCCGTGGAAGTGACTAATGATGAGTGTTGAGCCACATTTCATGCATTGGCCCAAGCTATGATGGCTAAATAAAATAGAGAGGTTCTCGTGAACCTAAGGGTGGGTACAGCGGCAACAAGGGTGAGGGATTTTATTAGAATGAATCCTCCATAATTTAATGGGTCTAATATTGAGGAAGATCCTCAAGAGTTCATTGATGAGGTGTGTAAGGTGTTGATGATCATGGGAGTGACGCTGGTGGAAAAGGTGGAATTGGCCGCTTATCAACTTAAGGGTGTTGCTCAAGTTTGGTTTAACCAATTGAAAGAAGAGAGGGCGGTAGATGAGGGTCCTCTTGATTGGGAGAAATATAAGGTTGCTTTTCTTGATAGGTTCTTTCCCATTAAGATGAGAGAGGCAAAAGTACTTGAGTTCATTAACCTTCGCCAAGGAGATATGAGTGTGAAGGAGTATTCTTTGAAATTCACACAATATCCTAAATATGGTCCGACTATTGTTGTCGATCCAAGGGTAAGGATGAATAAGTTTGTGTCGGGTGCTTCTGACTTAGTGGTCAAAGAATGCCTAACTGCCATGCTTGTTAAGGAGATGGATGTTTCCCGGTTGATGATACATGCACAACAAATAGATGAAGAAAAGCTTAAGGAGAAACCTAGTGATTCAAAGAGAGCAAGAATGGATGATGGTGAGTCTTCACATTCAAGGTTTGATGGAGGAAATCGTTCTCAAGGTAAAGGTGGTAGTGAGTAAATGTGGCCCGAATGTAGGGAGTGTGGGAGAAGACATGAGGGTAAATATTTATCCGGTTCTAATGCTTGTTTTGGTTGTGGAAAAAGTGGTCACAATATAAGAGATTTCCCAATCCTTACTTCTAAGGGAAGGGATGGTAGGCAAGATCAAATTCAAGAGGATCATGAGGGTTCCCCCAATGTGTAATTGAGAAGTTTAGGTTTTTCGTTTAGCTTGTGATTATGTATTGCTTGATGTATAGTGTTTTGTTGCATATGGTAAGATTCCGTGTATGGAGATTGTGTTTGGAGTAGTTCTTAAAATCCTTGTGGAAACTTCTTAGATGTTTACTTGTATAAATGGTTTAGCGGTTGTTAAGACATTGGTGTTATATTTAGATTGAGGGAGATGGATTTGAAAAGACTAGTGGGGTTTTCTCACAAGGGGGATATAGTGTGCCTCATGGTTGGCACGTGAGTAGAACTATGTTGGTTTTGAAAGAGTTCCTTATTATGGTTTGGTGGGTGAACATTGTAGATGATGTGACTTCTTAGTATCCCTACCTCTCTCCTTTATCTTCGAGTCTAGCTTGAGATAATAAGTTCCTCTTGGTTGTCCTTTGTTTTGGAGTAATGTGTGTTATGTGTTTCCCTGATTTTTACATGTTATGCATGTTCAAAAAAAAATTGTCTTTGAAAGAAAATGAGTTTACATGATTGATTGTTTTCCTCATGTTGTTGTGCATTGAGTATGAGTTGCATATGGATTTCATGAGATGAGTTGTTGAACATGAGTAATATTGAAATTTCATGTGTATTGGGTTGATAGATGTAGTTCCTACTTCCTTATGATGCATTTGAGTATGATTAGCTTGGAGTTGATGTTTCCTCCTTGTATATGTGCATTGCATGCATAATGGGCTAATAGATTTAATTCCACCCCTCTTATGATGTTTTGAGAACGTCCTAGCTTGGAGTCGATAGTTCCTCCTTGGTTATATGCATTGCATTGTAGGTTTGGTTGTTAGTTCCTCTCCTACTCTTTTAGAATCAGCTTGAATCTGATTCGAGGACGAATGATCCCCAAGGGGGAGATATTGTAACACCCCGGATTCGAAAGAGGGAAGCCTAGCAAAATTCAAAACTTGCAGGTGCATCCACACAGGCCAGCCACGGACCGTAGAAAGGCCCGTGGAAAGGCCACCAAAAATTTGTCCAGGCCAAGGACCAGGAATGGACGTACAGACCGTAGGTTGGTCAACTGTCCGTGGTCCAGGAGTCATAGATCAGGCCAAATTCTCTAACCACCAACGATGGCCATGTAGGACGGTCTGTCGTCCTGACCACGGTCCGTTGGTGGTGGGTCGTGGGTCACTGCTGGCATTTGAGTTTCGGGTTCAGTTGTATCTTTTCCTAATTAATTAGTTCCTATATTACGTCATTTTACCATTTACTAAGACCCCTATATAAGCTTTTTCAACCCAAAATTAACTCATTAACTTCATTCTTCCAAATTCCCAAAAGAAAACCAAATCTCCTCTCCAAATAATTCTATCTCTAGAAACTTGAATAAGGAGATTCATCCTACGGTTTCAAGTCAAGGTCTCAATTCCTCCATTGAAGGCTAGCTTTTAGATTCGAGGTATGATTGTTTTCATCCATGGATTCCTTCCATCTGTGGAGTTCCTAAATTCCTCCATTTCAAAAGGTAGAATTCTCTAATTGAGTTAGGAGTTTTCTTCAATTATCATGGGTTATTTTCACTATTGATTAAAATGATTGATTTATGATCTCTTATGCATGAATTGATTATATACTATAATTTTATGATAATTTTCCCCATGAACCCATGTAATCCCCATGTTTTCAAATTATGAATCATATGATGTGGGATTTTGATCTTCAAGGAAGAGTTTTATGAAATTGAGCATGTATTGCAAGCTTTACATGTATTTATGATGAAATCCATATCTAACCCATATTTTCTAAGTGTTGATGATTGAAAGTGGGTTTTGACCTTGAAAGGTAAATTGTGAACTTATGCATTTTCATACGAAATCTATGCAAATGTTTTAAGGATGCTTTGAAACTAAAGTACCAATGATGTTGTTGTTGTTGTGTTGTTGAAAGGATATTCTCATATACACACCTATGCATGATGTGAAAGGATTTCTCACATAATAAGGATTCTTAGGTTGAAAGGCTTTCTCACCTAATTGAATGAAAGATTAAAAGCTATTATGAAAGGATCGTGGACGGTGAAAGGTTTTCTCACGCGTAGTCTAAGGGTTTATCCTATGATAAGACAAGAGGCGACTACCCATGTCTTTTAAAGATGAGATAAGTCAACACTTAATAACTACTCCGTGGGAATTTATGCTTAGCACCGATCGGATATTAAGATGGAAGCCCTCACGTCAGTAGAGACCGGGTTTCTTGTAGAAATCTCCTTATGCCTTACATATGTTCCCCCATAGGATGATTTTCTAGATTTCCATTAGCTTGTCGATCCACTTTAGCTCAGATTCATGGTTCTATCTTGTCAAGTAAGGCAACCTTTTTTGGTGTGGGAGACACTGAGGGATCATGTTATAGCTCACATGGTCTTTATGTCGGTTAAGGTTCATTCCCACATTAATAATGAACTAATGTTGCTTCAAGAAATATCACATATGAGTTCAAAGGTTTTAAAGATGATGTTCAGTTGCATTGATACAAGGAATTTAGAAATAAATACAGGAAACGTAGACATGGATGAAAAACCTAGCACATCAGGAGTAAAAAACCCAAAAAATTTAAATCCAAAATACTATAATGAAAACTATGGACAATATGATAGAGAAAAAACTATATGGGATAAAAGATTGAATAAAAAATGGACACCTAAACCAATAACTGAACAACATAATTTTTTAGATTTAGACTGTGTAGCAGATATAAATAAAACAATTCAATAATGGATATGATATATATCAAAACAATTAATAGATAACAAAATAGTAATAACAGAAACACCAGGATATATAGAAAGAACACTTATAGGAACAGTAAAATTATGGCTACAAAATTTATCAGATGAAAGTTTAAAAACTTTAAGAAGCAATAAAAAATCTAGTGGCAAATTAGCTACTACAACTATGGAAATATTATATAATTATGACGTAGCTATAAGAAATGAATTTAGTAGTATGACAACAGAGGTAGAAGAACAAAATAAAGAAAAAATCATAAATCAGAATCTAATGACAAAATTAGCAATATGTAATATGTGTTACATAGATGAATATACATGTGCATTTAGAGAATACTATTATAAAGGAACATATAGCACAGAAGAAAGTAAAGAAATAAGAAAATTATATTTTACAAAATTACCAGAACCTTTTA
>JAJOON010026035.1:0-26242 GCA_029582645.1 Solanum megistacrolobum
CATTTAAGTAGGTGATGCACCTACTTTTTCATTCAAATTATTTCTTGTGGGCTTGGAAAGATTGGGCCTTGGCTGTCCATTTTCCCCTTATTCTTCTATTCAACTTGGGCCAGATTAATGCAAGTAGGTGTAGTGTACTTGGCCCAATAACATGGTCAAAAGAGTCTTAGTAGGTGATGCACCTACTTGGTCCTTTGGGCTGGTCAATAAGTCAAAGTAGGTGATGCACCTACTTGTCATCTACTAGCTTAGTGAAGTCAAGCAAGCACCTTAATATTTTATTCCATTTCTAAACCTTAATACCTTTAACTTAACTTAAAACTATATACACTATGCCACTTTAAACTTTAGACTCAAATACCAACTTATGATCTCAAGTTTAAATACTTCCATCGACTTCAACTTAATCGGGTCACATTAAAATCTACGGACAGTTCACTTTAAATCTATTCTATTGTCACTAGTTGCATAGGAAACCGAGTCCATAACTATACCACAAGGATGTTTTTTAAGCGTAATAAATAGAAATAGTACACGTAGAATATGGGGTGTTACTGGTGAGTCCTAGACTTACAAAGATTTTAGTGTCAAAAGACGAGACCCACGGTCGGTACCCACGATCGGAACCAACGACTCATCACTGGAACCAGGGCCTGTGTCTGTGCCTCGTCATTCGAGCTCCAAAAATACAAGTCTCTAAACCCATCGACGCCCAATCAGGAGAACCTTGAGTTGATCCAAGGACTGTAGGTCGAGGTTATCTGTGAGCTCGGCAGTTATTTTGTTAGGGAGTTTTGGGTCTTTTACTAATTATTGTAACCTAATACTATGTAATTTTACCCTTAACGTAAACCCCAATATAAGTACTTTTACCCCCATATTTCCCTAATTGAAATCATTCTCTCAAATTCCTAAAATAAGAACAAGTCTTCCTCTCAAATATTTCTCTCTGTAGGAGTTGAAGAAGAAAGCTAGGGTTTGCAAGTAAAATCTCCAATTCCACCATTGAAGTCAAGCTTTTGGCATTAAGGTATGATAGTTTTCATCCATGGATCGCTTTCCTTGATGAAGTTCCAAAAATCAGTTCACAAAGTTAGAAATCCCCAATTGAGTCAGGGTTTTCTTCCATGTCATGGATTCCTTTAAATATTAATTTCTTTGATTTATTTATGAACGTTTTTTCATGTATTGATATAATCTCATGATTTTAAGATGAATCCCCATGAACCCATGCCTAACCCATGTTTTCTACATATTGGTCATTGAAATTGGGTTTTGAACTATAAAAGATAAATTGTGGAATTATACATGTTATTATGGAATTAATGAGATATGATGTAGATTTGTTTAAGAGTAAATTCGTGTATGTTGTTATTGCAGTTAATTATTGTGAAAGGCTTTCTCACATAGAAGGATTCTAAGGTTGAAAGGTCTTCTCACCTAAAATGAATAAAAGCTAAGGAGCTATTCTAATGAAACCTAGCTTGGATTGGTTACTTAATTGTACCTTTCCATGGATGACATATGACTTAGCTTGGATTTGCAAAATGACGTTCCTTTCCATGGATAATAAAGACAAGTTAAGAAAAAGACTATTCTATGGGATTTACACTTAGCACAGAGAGGATATTGAGATTTAAACTCTTTCGTTAGTTGAGGCCGGGTTTGTAGTAGTAATCTCCTTATCCCATATGTATGTGCCCCCATAGGATGATTGTCTTAGATAAACATTGGCTAGTGGATCCACATAAGCTAGAAATTCATGGTCTTACCTTGGTAAGTACGACACCCCTTTTCGGTGTGGGGTAGACACTAGATTCCGTGTTGATAACTCACATGAATATGTCGGTTAAAGGTGAATCTCCCACACAAATGAACTAAGGTTACTTAAAAAGTTCTCACATGTGTTTTAAGATGATGTCTAATTGGTCATTGCATCTCATGAAGATACCCCTTCTTAACAAGTTTCCCAATGATTTTATGCACGGCTATCATACTTAGTAGATGTTTGTAATAACACATAATCTTGCCTACATTTCCCCTAAATGTAGGCTCCGACCTTAAAGATTCGCCCTGCCGTGGCTAAGTACCTCATATAGAAGCTTGAAGATTGGTGAGTCCTCATATTTCGAGGACCGAGTTTTGATTTACCCTTTTTATCTTTACTTTGAGTTTCGAAACCTGATGTACGTGCTACGTCATGATAAATCTTATGTATTAGATGGCTTTGAGATGATGTATAGACTTCCGGTTTTCTCTATAAAACTTTTATATGTTGAAACTATCTTTTAAATCTTTTATATTCTATTATCTTGTGTGATGAATGCTAAGTGAGTTGTATGGGGCCTTTCGGGGTCATATATGCCCTATTACACCTAGGGCCTACCTTGGATTGTCACACATCCTCTAGATGTGCCGAGTACTGATACCCGAGTTAGTGCTTCTTCTATCGAGCCACGAGACCAGAGTTCTTCATAGACATAGATTGATGGGGAAATTTTCACCAATTTCATTCCCGTACTTTTTATTTTAGCATCAAGGACACAGTGAAAGTCTTTTTGGGGAGGTGAGGGCATTTGTGCCTATTCCCCTTTTTTATCTGTATTTGGTTTATTTGGGTTGTATTTTGATACTATAGGATTATGTTTTTATTACATTTGGTTTTTTATTTTTTGGTCATTTTATCTCTATATCAATTGCTTAGAGATTTTTGAACTGATGAAACGATTGAAAAGCTTGTGCACTCATTGTTGATATTTGTCGGTCGATCTTGTTAAATATCCATGTCTTGGATAGTGATCATGATGAGAAATATATTTGTGTTGGTGTTGCAACAGGAAATCTATGTTGCTTTACTTTAGCATCGTCTTTGAGAATCTTTTATCGACTAGTTGCTTATTGATGTGAACTTTGCAATGAACATTGCACACAAGCTTCTTTATTTTGTAGAGCTGTGTAAAATGATTGTGTTTGAAGTGTCGTGGGTGTTGAGATCCTACTTTAAAGCATGCTTGTAGATTCCTAGAATTTGCCTTGTTAGTTTAATTATTTATATTTATTGAGTGCAAGAGATGATCTTGGGTACAAATTTGGAGAGGTTACCCAAATCGTCATACCTTTTCTGACTACCTTGTGAGTGTGTACAACCATATAGGCACAATTTGAGCTTATACCGCTTGTTGTTAGCCTCATTGAAGCCTCTTAAACCAAAGAAGGAATCCCCTCCTTATTAAAAAAGTGAGAAAAACATGAAATAGATTGAAAAAGAAAGTTTGGATGAAATAAAAGGGGTTTCCAATGAGTTGAATAAATAATTGATGATTGAGTCTCCAAATCAAAAGGATGAAAAGAACTTGAGAAGAGGTGAAGACGAGTAAAACAATGCTATGCAAAGGTAAATTCACAAAGACAAATTAACCATACTTTTTCCCTCAGCCCCGTGATAATCCTGAAAGACCCTTGAGATCTTGCAAAAAATGGGTTGTGTGATGATTGGAAAATATGGGCAAACCTATGCGATGAAGCTTGCATGTATTTATCCTATGAAGAGTAAGAGTTTGTAGTTATTCCTAACTTCCTTGTTGATGTTCTTTTTGAGAGCATGGAATCATTTTTGTGTTTAGGGCACTTGAATGCATTTGTTGTAGCATGGTGTTGCATTATAAGTTAGCATTAGTGATATTGAACTTGGATCAATACCGTCTAGTCATCATTTGAAGCTTCTAAGCATAATTGAGATATCACATATACTTGATAGTAGCCTTGTGATGGAACTTGCATGTTAACTCGCATTGAGCACTATTGTAGACACCCTTGTTGAACTAATTGTTTTCTTGATTTACTTGAGGACAACCAAAAGTTAAGTTGGGGGTGTTGATGAGTCTGAGATTTTAACTTTTTTGAGGCTTTTTAGTTCAATAAATAGCGTTCTCAATGCCTATTTATGTTCTTATCTGATGATATTTTGATGTTTTGCAGCTGTGAAGGCTAAATGATAAGGCAGGGACATATCTATAAAACAGAGGTCAAAAACATTGAAAAGAGTAAAATCTTCCAGTTGAGAAACGCCTAATACAGTAGGTGGATCGTCAAATTGGTCTTGAAGTAGCCTAAAGTGATAGTGTTCACTTATGAAAATATTCAAGGCTGGTCAGCGAAATAAAGTGAAAAAGGTAATTCACCGAAGCAGTTGGGTGAGGTAAAAATCCCATCGCCTAAAGTCACAGAAGGCTGGACCAAACTGAAGGCTATAATAGGCACAAGGTGGTTATCGACGATTCGCCAAACATGAAAGATAGATGATGAGTAGGGGAGTTTTACTCATTTAGTGGTTAATATTTAAGGAATTAGTGTCCTCAATGCGTAATTTATGCTCCTAACTGATGTTAAAATGTTAATTTGCATCGATCAAAAGAGAAAGGCAATGACATTATGAGGCCAAAAGAACTGAAAAAGATGAAAAGATTGAAGGAAAGCAAGGTTGGTACTCGCCAAAGCCACTCGGCGAATTGCTAAGTGGATCTTCAGCTCACCTAAAGTTCCAGTAGGCCAGCCCATGGACAAAACAAACTTGGCGATAGGATAAGCATTTTGGGGATTCACTGAAGTGTTCGGTGATGCAAATTTAGTTCACCACAGAAAAGAGATGTTGAAAGGCCAAGACAAGTAGGCGATGAAAAGGGGCACTCGACATATCGTCGACCAGGTCGGCGAAGGGTGACTTCATCTAGTGACTTCGATGCTGAAATTCTCAGAAAGTATAAAAATGCAATTTTGAGAAGAAGAAAAGGAGTCCCCACATTGGCCATTTTTGGGTTTTTAATCTTCAACATTCTAAGATATGTTTTTACACTTTTTGAGTAGAGATCTAGGGTTTGTTTAATTTTTAGCTTCAATTTGACCGTTGGTGACTTGTGTTGAGTATTGCCCAACCTGATGGAAAACTTCGTTGGTAACGATTTCTTATTTTTTTATTATATTTGGCTAAAACTCCCATTCTTGGGGGTGTGATTATGTAGTTGAAAGTTTCAATTAGCTTATGGGTGGTAATATTTACCGATTATATTATTGATTTGAAGTGTGTTCAATTAATAGTTTGTCTTTTAATTGAGGAATTGTAGTTGCAAATGCAATTCTAGTTTAGTACTCTAGGCTTGTTTGAGAAAGAAGTATTAGAGTTAAAATTATTATTTCTTGATTGTAGTGATTGTCTTGTTAGGAATTTAGCTTGAGAAAGTGGGTCTGAATGCAATCTTACATATCAAGCTTGAAAAAGTAGATTGATTAAGGTATTGGGTTGTAAATCTATGTTTGGCTTGTCGAGGTTTGAAAGAACTCATTCAATTCGTAATAGTTGATTGAGAAATGGCTATTGCATCAAAAGCCTAGCCTACCCACTGAGATTCAACGACTTTTAGTAAATAATAGTCACCCATTTTGCGAAATTGGCATTCAATTTATCACACTCCCAAGAAACCCTCTCTATTTGATCTCCCGATTCTTTGTAGTTGTTAATTGGTTACCCAAATCCCCCATTTGACATTAATTGTCAAAACTTCGTGATATAATTAATTGTTGTGAAAATTTCTACATCTACAAATGACTAGAACACCATTTCACTTCATAATCAAATTATTTACCTTATCACTCCCTGTGGGATCGACTCCAACTCTTAGTTGGGTTTATAATTGTTAGCGACCGCCTACACTTAGAATCAGATGAAGTGTAGTTGAGCTTTATCAAAAACGGCGCCGCAGCCGGTGAGTGGTGTTTAGAATTATTTTACTCAAGTTTAGTCGTGAACTGATTTTTTTGTAGTTGAATCATCTTATTTGTGTTCTTTGTTGGCTGCTCTAAAACATGTGAATAGATGAGTCTCAATAGGATAAGTTCTAGCCAACTTGGGAACAATGATGACATCGGTAATTTGCACGATGTTAATGAACATTAGTTGGGAAGTGTGGATGCTATTCAATTGCTTCCTACTGTGGGCAATGTTGTGTTTCATGTGACCAACAATATGTTGCAACTGTTGCAAATGAAGGTTCTCTTTGGAGGACTTGCTTATGAGGACCCTCATGACCACATCCAAAACTTTGGGGATGTGTGTGGGCCATTTTCTTTAAAGAACATCACTCATGAGTCGGTACGACTTCGTTTGTTCCACTTTTCTCTAATGGGGAAAGCAACGGAGTGGTTGGATGATTTACCAAGGGAATCAATCACTTCTTAGGAGGAGCTCGCTGATGCGTTTTATATAAGGTTTTTCCCTCCCTCGAAGATGGTGAAGTTGAGGGATAATATTCAGAACTTCAAGTGAGTGGATGGTGAACCTATTCACGAGACATGGTTGAGCTTCCAAATGTTGTTGCTCCAATGTACAACTCACGCACTACCTAACAATATGTGGCTACAATATTTCTATTGGAGCCTCGACTTAGTCAACAAAAGTGTGTCAGACCAACTCGTTCGAGGAGGAATCTTGCAGCAACCGTATGACATAGCATCTACCCTTCTTGATGAGATGAGAAAGATAAATCGAGCTTGGTACACTACAGAATATCAGGTGACTCCGTTGCACTTTGGGATGACAAAGGAACAAATGTAAAAGAATCAAGAGCGAGATGAAAACATGGCCAAGATGATGGACCTATTGATGAAACATGTCATGGGAAGTCGTTCTAAGGCTATGAATACGGTCAGAGTCAGTGGAATAAATCATGATGAAGCACACTTTGAAGTTATGTACAATGAAAAAGTGCATTTCTTGGAAAATCAAGCAAGAGGTTTTCGTCCGAACTATCCAAGGCCGGCGGGAATTAAGGTTGGAACAGGGTTTGCGAGGACGGTTGGATAGACCGAGATAGGGAATGGCGTGACCGTGGTACAAATTGGAGGGAGAGGGATGGCGTCAAAGAATGATATGTGCCTCTGAGCATCAAAAGCCAAAAGGTAATCACCTCACACTCCCCATGCTTAACTCATTAGGAGTAAGGGAACTCACCACACATTCCTATCATGTAAAGGTCATTTAGGGGAATCACCACAAGCCTCATCACATCTTAGAGTCCTAGGACTTAGATTCAGTTTAGGTGAGAAGACCTTTCAACCTAGAATCATTCTATGTTAGAGAACCTTCCATGTCATACTATATTCATGCATAATACCATAACTAGAATTCTTCATTTGACATTGGTTGATTTCCTCATGAATCAAGTGAACCTATCACTTCACTTATTCAATCATTTATTAGGTGGATTTTGTAGGCAAAGATCATCCACCATAACTTTATCCATCAATCTTACATTCTCATTTAGACTTTACTCTCAAAGCCTTAGCACATCGGCTTTACTCTCAAAACCCTAATGATCAACATTCATGGCTACAAGTCTTTTTCTCAAAGCTTTACTTCTTATTAGCATCTTTATACCTAGATTTAAGGTATTCTAATCATATTCATTATTACTAGGTGATTATAGTCATAATTGATCAAAAAGGCTCAATTTCATCTTTACAAGTCAAGATCAATCATATTCAATGAAGTCTAATTCAATTCATGATTATATGATCCTAACTTTGAACAATTATTACACATGACATTGATTTAAGAAGATCACTGATGAACCTTCAATTTCACCTCTAATGGCATAAACCCTCAAAATATCACATTCATCAAATAGACTAGGGTTTATCATAGAAATTACATGAATTCATCATAATATTATAATTAGATGCTAATACAATCATAATTAGGTATTATCCACTAGATTGGAATCATACTTAAGCACTACCCACCTAGTAGAAGTAAACCCTAGCTAGAACGGGTTTTTGACTTCACAATTGGGGGAAAGCCAAGGGGGCTCTATGGGTGGAAGAACCCATACATGATTAAGCTAAGATACCTCAATTCATATCCCTAATCAATCTCTCATCGATGGAGGAGAATATGCCCTCTTCTCTTCTCTTCTTCTTCTTCTTCACTTCTAGAGAGAAAATTATTTGGAGAGTATTTGGGGTTCTTAGAAGAATGAGTTAATGACTTAGTTTTAGGGGTCTATTAGGTATTTATAGGTGGTTAAATTACTATCTAAACGACCTATCTTAACCCCCAAACCCCTAACTAAGAACTAAAACTAAAAATCTGTGTTGACCTACGCCCCACCCATCCACGGACCTTGGATGGGTCTACTGTCGTTGCTCGCAAGTCTTAGGTGGGTACTTGAGGCTCAACTTACATGCCTTTGCAGGCGTTGAACCGTAGGTGGCCAAACATAGGTGCTGCAATTTTTGCAGATTTGGGGCTGTTTTGAGGGTCTTCCAAAGGACCCCTAGGGTGGTCCTTGGGGGGTCGTACCTTGACGACCTAACCCCTAAACATCATTCTAAGTACGGGAACCCTTTTTATGAGTTCTAATCCTCAAAACACAATCCAAAACTCTTATGAAATGCTCTAGAACTCTCTAGTTTAGTTCACTAGTTTTCAGGGTGTTACAATATCTCCCCCTTGGGATCATTCATCCTCGAATGATGATTCTAAACACTTCTTAAATTCACAACTCTAAGCTTGTAACGCCCCGGAAATTAGTATACTAAAATAGAGCCAAGAGCTAGGGTTCTAAAGTGTGATGTATGAGGAATAGAGTCATAGATCAAACTTTACGTTCTTAGAATGAGGGGTTAATGGTTGAACGTCAAGGAACATGTTAGAACCCTTAGTTTAGAATACTACCTAGGGTTTAGTTAAGGTTTGCAAGGGCAAGTACCAAGCCAAGGGGGCAAGGCCTAAGCAAAAGGCCAAAGCTGCCAAACCTTGGCCAAGCACTGCCCAAGGTTCACGAGCCACTTCACGGCCAGTGGTCTTGACCACGGTCCGTAGAAGTGGTCGTGAATATGACTTAGCTTAGTGGGGAAGCAAGGCCTTGTGGCCAAGCTAATGCCCCAAGTGCACGAGCCACTCCACGGCCAGTGGTCTTGACACGGTCCGTAGAAGTGGTCATGAAGATGCCTTAGCATTTAGGGACTTGGCACGTTGAAGAGGGTCACTGGTCAAGGGACCACGGGCCGTGGTGCCCTTGGTGGACTGTCCAAGTGGCCGTGGTTCCTGGACGGGGCTGCCTAGTTGAGGGGTTTTTAAGTAAATTCCTATTTAATTTGTATTATGTGAGGGTCATTTTATATGGGTTTTATACACCTATATATATATAGTTTTAAGTCATTAAACACCCTAACTAAGTCATTCTAAATCAAAACTGTAAAGACCCGTAAAAATGATAGGTTAAACTAGAGCCTAAACGTGAGGGTCAATGTCAAGGTACATGTTAAACTCCATAGTTGAAGGACCTTCTAAGGTTTGGTTAAGGGTTGCAAGGGCAAGTGCCAAGCCAAGAGGGCATGGCCAAAGCCAAAGGCCAAGGCTGCCCAACCTTGGCCAAGCACTGCACCAAGTCCACAAGCCACTTCATGGCCAGTGGCGTTGACCACGGTCTGTAGAAGTGTCCGTGAAGAAAACTTAGCTTAGTGGGAGTCAAGGCCTTAAGGCCAAGCTACTGCCCCAAGTCCACGAGCCACTTCACGGCTAGTGGTCTTGACCACGGTCCGTAGAAGTGGTCGTGAAGATACCTTAGCATGTAGGTGTTTAGCAAGGTGGAGAGGCATCCTAGTCAACGGACAACGGGCACGACCATGGGCTGTGGTTCCCCTCATGACCCGTAAAAGTTGGCGTGGTCCCTGACTGGGCTGCCCGAGGTGGGAGTTTTTAAGTAATTTTGTTTTAAGTATTTATTATGTGGGGTTAATTTTAATTATTTTATATCACTAGTATATATAGTTCTAAATCTTTAAACAAGTCATTTACTTCTTATTTCTCCAAAACCCAAATCAAATCGAAAGATTTCTCCTTTCAATATCTCTCTCTAGAAGTTCTCATGGAAGAAGAAGAAGAAGAAGAGGGAACTAGAGTTGTGGCTTCAAGGTGTTTCTTCTTCGAATTTCTTGGGGAATCACAAGCAAGGTTTGGTGATCCTTCATCTAGGGTCAGCTTTCACCCCTAGAGTCCATTCAAAATAGATTTCAATGTTTTCTAGTTTCTCAAAAACCTAGGGTTTTACTCTAAATCATGGGTTCCTTCTTCAAACGTTTTTAAAGGTTTATTAATGACAAATTATGATTGAATTAGTGTTTAATTGATGATTTATGGTGAAAATACTCTAAGAACCCATGAGTTTCCTCAATTACTAAATTGTGTCTTTATGTAGTGAGTTTGTTGATGATGAATGCATGTGAATGGAATTTGCCTAAATTGCTTTATATTATTGAAGTATATGATTACCCATTCCTAAATTGTAGTAAATTGTTGGTGTGTTGGTGATTTGTGTTTCATGGCCATGAAGGGAAAGTTATGACCAAGTTATATGTTAAAGTAGAATTGTGTTTGATCTATTGATCCACTTGAAAGGTCGAGGTGTTTACTTACTATGTATAATATGGTATTGAATTTATGGAGGTGTTCCTTCTATCTCTATGTGTGAAGGATCTATGCATGATCATGTTTAGAATGTAATTGTGCTACTATTGAAAGGTTACTCTCAATTATGCACTTATGAATTTTGATGATGGAATGTGAAGGGTTCTTCAATGTATTAATGTATCTTGAATTGGTAGGCTTAAGGCATCCTTTTCTTGTATCGATGAATGTGTCTTGACTTGATGAATATGAATCGATAGGCCTATGGCATTCTTTTCATAAATGATCTAATGTAATGACGACTCTTGAATCAATAGGCTTATGGCATTCCTTTCTTAATGAGTCAATGTACCTTGAATCGATAGACTTATGATACTCTATGGGAATGGAGGCTAAGCACCGAGTGGATATGGTAAGATCGATACTCTCCCAATGATAGGCTAGGGTTCCAATGAATTTCTTCCTATCCCATAACTATGTGCCCACATGTGTACACCTTTCTTTGGTGTAGGGTCAGATGACACCGGATTCCATGACTTAGCTCTCATGGTATATGTCGGCTAAACACATATTCCCATCATGTGAGATATGCATTATAGTTTCTTGAGAAGTTTGATGAGTCCATGATTTGGACTCATTTAGGGCTTGATTTTAATAGAATTAGTGTCCTCGAATGCATATTTTGTCTCAATAACTGATGTAAATACTTGAATTTCAGGTATTTGAAATGAGAGAAAAAGCATGGACACTATGAGCCAAAAGGAACAAGGCAGCCGAAAGAATGAAGAAAAGAAGTCCTTAGGATTGCCTAAACCATTGGACAATTTGCCGAATGGCCTTGGTAACACCCAATGTTCCAGTGTGCCAAGCCCTGAAGGACAAACTCAAATAGGCGATAGAAAGGAGCAGTCGGCGAGTCACCGAATGGCTCTGCGATGCAGTGCTTTATTGCCCAAAGTTACAGAGCATGAAGTGCAGAAGGCCAAAGCAAAATGGCGATAGGAATGACCAAAGGGCGAATCGCCGAGTGATCGACGATCACGACTACTCCGTCGAGTGATCCTTCGCAACACACTTTTTGACAACTATAAATACTTGTTTGAATTTTTATCTTAGTATGCAATTTGAGAGATAATATTTTATTTTTCAAGTTTTCAAGTAGAGAACTCAGTGTACAGACAATTTTCCTTTAGCTTTTGAAGATTTGAAGACTTTCAATTCCAAGATATTAGAAGTAGGTGTTGAAGATTCTTCATCGTAGACTTGTTTCAAGTGAATATAAAGCGGACCCAGTTGATTATAATACAATTTTGTATCCATTTCTTATCTTTTACTATATCTAGCTAAAACCCCAATTATTGGGGTGTGATTATGGGTTGAATTAACTATTGTGTATTGCTAATTGATTGTTTATTCGTTGTTTAAAGGTGATTTTGTTCAGTGGTTGTGTTTGAATTTAATGGGGTTGTAGATGCAAATAAAATTTCAACTTCGTGTTTTTGGCTTGCGAGAGAGAGAGGTTTTAAAACAAAAACCACTGAATCGATGGTCTGTGGTTATTGGGTCATCATGGGTTCAGCTCGAGAGAGTGAATCCTGAACCCTGAACCCTCTCCCACACATTCAGCTCGAGAGAGTGAATGGACTAAGGCGAAGGCTATGCTTTATTGCCGATTATCGGTGTTCGAGACAAACCAATTTGATACGGAGTAAATTGTTCGAGAGAAAGTTTACTCCTAGTGTCACGACCCAGGGGTACCCCCAAGACATAACACGGTGTACTCGACCCCGAAGGGGTCTAATACAAGACCTTAGCGTGATCATAACATATGATCATAGAAAAGTAAGGGAAATTTAAAACTTTCTTTGAAACATTCAATAGAAAATATTTCATAAAAGCGGAAGTTTTTACTAAGTCTATGTCTCAAAACCATCTATGAATAACATGAATAAAAGTCATGAGACGCAGCCCATATAAAGTCTAAAACATAAGAAACGACATAAAAGGAACATAGTGGGTTTGTCCTCGAAGCTATGAGGACTCACCAATTCTTCAACTCTTCAAACACTTTAGAAACCTAGCCTCCAAAGCAATTCAATCTCCAATACCCTACATTTGATTAGAATGCAGGCAATATGCGTTAGTACAAAATGTACCAAGTTAGAAAGCTAACATGCCAACATAAAACATAATCATAAGAGGTAATAACATATTCATAACATAACTCCAATAAAGTATCATAACATCACAAGTAAACATAAGACATTCATAATTTCATACTTCAACTATTAGTCCTTCATATTCAAGTGAACTACTTCACAAGCCACCTCCAAGCATACTTATGCAAGGCAAAGATAGCATCCCATAATACTACCGAAACTAAGTACCTCTCTTTGGTCATTCTTGATCATAGTCCACCTTGATAGTCAAGACCTAGGTTTTCATGTCATAAGAGAACTACATACCTAAGTAACCTCAAGGCACACTTATGCAATGCATGTGGGGCATCCCATAATAGCACACACACTAAGCATATCTTGAAGTCACCCTATTCATATTTACTATCTCTAGGTGTCAATATTGACGTACTTCGTATTGACAAGGAACTATCAACTTAAGTCAATCATATCATGGAAGGCAACTATAACAACAATCCAAGCTAGGCATACATTACATAAGCGGACACTTCATAAGTAGCTTCAAGTGATACTTAGGTCATGTATGAATGACATCCCATACTACCCCTCACGCTAAGTACTCATTTAGGCTATCTTACTCAATGTTTATTATCTATCATTTTAGACTATCAAAGAATAGCACATACTAGGCTAGACCTACCTACCATGGAAAACACCTTACCATACAATCCAAGCTATTCTAGGAAGGATACAAGTATACCAAACTAGCCACCATACACCATTCAATAGGATGCAAGCTACCAGTAGGGGAGTATGAATCCTTAACCCTAAGCTATCCTTAGGAGAGTATGATGTCTCGATCCTAAGCTACCATGAAATGGTCTTGGCCCAACCAAGTCAAGCTACAATGAAGTGCATTCTAACAATGCTAGTTCAAGCTACCCATAGGAGAGTATAGATCCTCAATCCTAGGCTACCATGCCTATACTAATCCAAGCTACCATGAAAAGCATCCTACCAATGCTAGTTCAAGCAAACCTTAGGAGAGCTTAATTCCTCAAATCCCAAGCTACCATGAGATCTACCATCCCAAGTTACCATGAGATCTGCCATCCCAAGCTACCATGAGATCTACCATCCCACGCTACATAATTCAACTATCCATGAAGGAATCATAAGACTCAACCTCAACCTATTATATTCTAAAAAGCATGATTCATTTTAGGTAATTAGCCTTTCACTTTAGCATCATTATGTGTGAGAAGACCTTTCACATTCTACATACATGCAAGCTATCTGATCATATTAGACTTACTCTTTAAGCCCTAGTGATCAACATTATGACTTCAAGACCTACCTTCAAGCTTTATTCCACAATCATCATACTAGTCTAGATCACAAGACACATTAGCCCTAAGCCATAGACAGGCATTTCTAAGAATAATTCATCATAGAGTCCCAATTCTAATCATTCAATTCATATTCTATCAAACATGCATAAGTCGAGTTCAATTCATGACTTCATATTCCCATTCTTAAATAAGTTCTATTCATGGTGATAACTCTAGAAAATCTATCAAGAACCATCAATTTCTCATCAAAAGATCTAAACCCACATACTTAGAAAATTAGGTTTAGGCAAGGAATTCACATAAATTCTTCATAATATCATGAAACAACACTACAATAATCATATATGAGTAGTATCCAACACTTTGGAATCATACCCACCTAAAACCCATACATTGGTAGTAACCCTAGCTTAGATTGGGATTCTTCTTCACAAATCTTGGGGGTTTCTAGGGTACTCTATGGGTGGAAGAACCCAATTATGAAAATAAACATACCTTAATCCAAGCCCTAGAACAAGCCTCTAGCAATGGAGCCTTTGTTCTTGACCTTAGCTTCAACCCTAGCTTCTTCTTCAATAGAGGTTCTTCTTAGAAATAAATATTCTTTGGAGAGGATGAAGTGGGTTTTCTTTTGATTCTAGGGAGAATGATTTAAATGAGGTAAACTTAGGTTTAATAACCTTATATAATTGCTAGGAAAGGAATAGAATAATGTAGGATCGACTTTGGTAAAGAACTAACGATCCTAAACGTTTTAACTTAAAAATTACTAACCTTCCCGTCCTTGCTTTCCCTTTGCACCCTCATGGCTCGCCAAAGGCACTAGGCGACTCGCCAAGTGGACCCTTGCCTCGCCCATTTTTCCAGCAAGGTCCATAATGGGGAAGTTTCACTAGGTGATGTAGGGGTCTTTTGAGAGATTCACCAAGTAGGTTGGCGAGCTATGACTTAGCTCGCCCTTTGTTCTAGAATCAAGGACAAAAGGGACAGCCCACTACGTGACCTTAGTTTCCCTTTGGTGCATCCCCAAGTGCCTTGGGCGATCAACCTGCCCAATCGCCGACTAGACAACTAGGAGAACAAGTTCCCTTTCATTCTACCTTGATAGCTTAGGCCCTTGCAACCCTATACCATTCCATAGATAGTCTTCGAATCTACGGGATCTAACACGCATCTTGATGTTCAACTACTAAGCCCCACATTCAATGTACGGAAAGTCTTATCTAGGACTCTTATCACATACATCATACCTTAGAATCCTAGCTTGTGGCTCTAGTTTGGTCTACTAGTTTCCGAGTGGGTACAATATCTCACCCTTGGGAACATTCATCATCGAATGACCTGTCTAAACACATCTTAAAGGGAAAACTCTAGAATAGCTGATGTAATTCTCACAAGAAGAATCACAATAAACAGCGGAAAACAAAAAAGATAGAAGAAGAGACACAAGATAAGAAACAATTGGCAATTAAAGGATGTATTAAATCCAATAACCTCCAATCTAGATCCTAACAAGCACCTAATCCAGATAAATAGATAGACACAACAGGAGGAAACAACGAGCAACCTAAGGGTATGTTAAACCCAAAGACCTCACCTCGTTAATCCAACGAGAAACACCTAACTCTTATGAAGACCTCAAGGGAATTGATATCCCAAGCAACCCCCGTTTCTAAACAAGAAATCAACAAAAGCTTACCAAGCTTTCAAACACTCACACAAGGAGTTTTAGGTTTACAAGCACCATAATCAAAATCACTCTAACCTTAAAATGAACCCTAAGACACCTATTTATAGTATTAGGCATTATTACATAGATGGGCCCAAAAGTGGCCCGAAATAGGCCAATGGGCGAGCTAAGTCCGGCTCGCCCAATCCTCTTAGTGAGCTGCCGATCAGTCGGCGATGTGCACTGCTCCCTTGGCTTCTCCCTTGATGGCTACTGTAACTTTTGGCGGTCTGGCGGGGTCAACGGGTGATGCACCGAATGTCCTTCATGCTCATCGAATGGGTAGCCTTCTCTTGCAGGTCATTGGATCAGTTGGTGATCCTGGAACACTCGCCAAAGGGCTTTGGCTAGTTGCCGAAGTGTCCTTCAGCTTGCCGAATGGAGCACATTCTTCACTTTCTCCTCCTCGCTTCGTTAGGCCTCCCACGCTCCAAGCTATCATCCAAGCATGGTGTTGCCCAACTGGAATCTCCTTCAAGGTGCATATGTTCCCATGCAAGGCATGGAGCACCCTCATTGGTATACATACATGCCAAACAACCTCTATCCTTGTGAACACTCCATCAAAGCATTAAAGTTCGTGAATGGATAGGCTTGATGTAATCCATTCTACATCATTCTACCCTTCTTGAAAAGGATTTGTACTCGAATCCATACCTTGCAAAACCCTAGGGGGAGCAAACAAGAACAAAATCCTCATGGCATGAGGGTTAGCGTTAGCAATAACAATTTCATAGCCATGTCAAGGATGTACAAACTTAACATATACCCAAGCATCACAAATATCAACCAAGGGTTTGTAACCCATCAAAGCAATAGATACTTGGCCACTAGAGAAACTTAGACAAAGGGGTAGAGCATAGGACCCAATCCAATTAAACAACTTCATATGTAAGACCTCATTGGTTCCACATTCAAACAAGCACAAGGCCTCCCTTATGTCAAGTAGCACATGAACACTCTAATACCTAAGTGCGAAGGCACAAGTAGTGTTGACCCAAATTAAGACCCCATCCACTACACTAGATAACTTCAAGAGAATGATTATTTCCAATTCATGAGCAGGTTCAAGTACATAAGTATCCCCCAAGCAAGTTGGTAAACATACCTCATTCAAACACATTGGATCAAGTAATAACAGCACGGACGAATCATGCAATTGACAGATTGTGTTACTACCACACTCAGCACACTTAAAGACGACACCGAGGTCAAATGGAAACCGTATAGATCATAACCAAGAAGCCTATCCTCTTAGCATGAGGGGTAGTACAGAGGTTAGCACTAAAAGAAATTAACCGAGGAGACTCAAACTGAAGGAACAACTAAACATCCTCTATTGTCATGGCTATTAAGCCCACTAATGGAGAACAAGGACAATGGTCATTCTTCTCAACAACAAGGGAATACCACCCAAAAGATGATACTCCCACTAGTTGAAATGCCTTCAAGCATCCACCGAGATCAAAAGGATAGGGGGTCCATTGAACAGAGTCATACCAACAAGTGTAGACCTCAAGAATACCCTAATCCTCATGAAATTCACATTTAATCCAACTAGGGATTTCATCATTTGTGAAGAGATAGTAAATGAAGGTACATGCTTCACTTTCTACTGGCAAATATTTCCTACCCCTATAAAATACACAGCCAACAAGATCATGCTTAGGGTAAGAAATAGAAAAGGGGTCTAGGAAGCTATCCTTCCCCACACACAATGTAGGCTCTTCAAGTGAATGGTAAAACCTCAAGAAGAGCTTTCCTGCATAGGGAAAGGAATTAACAATGTCAACCACCATTTGCTTTCCATTTCGACCAAACATTCCCACACAACTGCTACAATTCAGCTCACTACTGGCGTCAAATGGAAAGTCAAGCCATGTACTAGGATCAAGTGCACATCCATTTACCAGGTTGGCACTCTTTCCTTCAAACAACATACTCCACTCAACATCATTAGCTTCATCATATGTAAATAAGTAATAGATAAACGTGTCTCACAAATCAACCTTTTCTAGGGTGTTTTCATGTGTATGACTATGAATAGGCTCAAAAGAAATGGTCATACTATCGAGGAGTGAAACACACCAAGAAGAAGAAGTAACGGAAAAACACACACCACCTTCCTCCTCATTACATTCCCTCCCCACAAGAGTACTCTCATCTTCCAAGAAGAGATTTCCATCTTTGGGAGGGAAAGCCTCACGCCATAGTGGGTTACTATAACAAATATAGTTATCAAGAACTATACTGCTCTCAAGCTTCACACCACTAGGTACATCACTAAGAGTGATTTCATCATCTTCAAAAAGGATATTGTACTTGAAGAGGGAATGATCGGTTACTAGGGATGAATTAGAACATGCAAGTTCACCCTCAAAAAGTCACATATAATCTTTCGAAGCATTTTCAAGCACGTGATCTCTATGAGCAAAGCAAGCAATTGGATCAAACACAAAATACATGCTCAAATAGTCACTCCTAATCAAATGATCAACATTTTCATTAGTACCACCAAATTGAGGTTTCTTAATCACATTACAAGAACCCTCAACTAGTGAACTACACTCACAATCAGGTTGATCAATATAATTATCATAAGATAATGAACTTTCATTCAAAGCACGAGAGTCAACACTAGGTGGACACAAATTGATCCTGCTAGAAGAATCAATTCGGTCATCAATAGGATCGACTAGTGTATCCATACTCTCAACAAGTACATTATCAGCACATGGTAAAGATTCAATAATAGGCTCACATAAAGACAAGCTAACATTAACACTTTGTTCATTTGCAATGGTAAAAGTGCTAAGTATAGCTATTGTACCTTGACGCCCGCAAGAAAGATCTTCTTTACCTTGGATGTTGGGACATTCCCTAAGTGCATCCATCACTTATTCGACTGTAGGCTCTTTGGCTGGAACTTGTGTTCCTCAATTCATCATGCTTGTCCCTACATAAGAATCCTTGGATAGTAAAGGATAAATAACAGGGTTAGGTTGAGATTGTGGCACCCTATTTGAACGGGTGTTCAACCTCTCCTCCGTTCTTGACAGCCTACCCTCCACGTAGGCCATTCTCTCTTTTATGTTCGCCATCCTCCAACTCACATCAATAATTGCCTCTATTACGGATTCCAGGGTAACCTTCCCCTTAAGTGGGAGGGTCTCACTTCCAGTGGCCATGGTACCTAACAATTAAGACAACTCAACAAAACAGCACACAGCGTTAGTATTAGTTAAATGAACTCACAATCACTCGTGTTTGCACACCTTTGATTGCCTCTCAAATTGGCGCGGCTAATGTTGAAGATTTCTTATACTCGATTGATCACAAGGTCTCAATTTCTACTCTTGGCCGGAGGGGATTTTTTTTTTAAAGAAAAATGGACGACTCAATCAATGCAAACTAACTTAAGTCAAAAATTAACTACGAAGTAAAACAAAAAAGCACAAAAAGAAAAGCATTACAAAGAAGTGAATTTCAAAAACCAATAGTCAACAAGTAGGTAATTACAAGTGATCAATTTAGGAATCTTGACAACGAACTAGAATCAAATCAAAATGAAAGAAAACTAGGAATTAGAAACTGAGATTAGAAAGGGTCATAACACGCGTTTCCGGTCGTCAAATGGCCTGTTTTCTTCGCCTAACGTGAAGTTCAGCTCGCCAACTTGAAAATAGACTCGTGAAACTTGATAATCAGACAAGGCAACTCAGCGATCTGGGTGGAAGTTCGGCGATGCGCCGAGTGGATTCGGCGAACAAGGCTTAGCTCGCCGAAATTTCCAGTAGACCCCTTCAAAACAAGGTCAACTCGGCGACCTAGCTGCCCAAAGGGTGAGGTGCCGAGTGGACTAGGCAAGCCAAGTCGGGGATCACCCAATGGCCCAAAGCAGCACTTGGAAAGCTTCAAAAATTGACCTGCTGTGGTCCCCCCTGCACTTAGGACTTTAGTATTTACCCTTTTTTTTGGTAAATTCCCCTTTTACAAACTCTTTTACAACTTCTCTTTCTTCATTTTTGGATCAAACTCTTACTTTTCAAAAATACCCTTCCTTGAAGGTTTGAATGTTCTTTAAGAACTTCAAGAACAAGATGAACCCAAAATTAAAACCCTTAAAATTTGTCTTGGAATTTTACGAAAATTTAGGTGAAGGTGCTCCTTGATGTGGGGAACAACACCCAATAACTTTTAAGCTTCAATTCCATGCCAATTCCTTCAGATTTCAAAACCCATCTTCTTCAAGTCTTCAATGGTGAAATCTTCAACAAGGCACCAAACTCCTTCCAATCTCAGCCCTAGACTCAATTAGGGTTGGAGTACACTATTCCAACCTTAGAAACTCAAACAAGACTCAAATATAAGAAACCCATTTTATTGAAATCTCAAAATTGAAAATGAACAATTGTTTTTTTGTTTTTTTCGTAGCAAACCCAAAACTAGAATCGTAGGAACGAATATAATCCAAGCTCTGATACCAAATGATATAATTCTCACAAGAAGAATCACAATAAACAGCGGAAAATAAGAAATATAGAAGAAGAGACAAAAGATAAGAAACAATTGGCAACTAAAGGATGTATTAAATCCAATAACCTCCAATCTAGATCCTAACAAGCACCTAATCTGGATAAATATATAGACACAACAAGAGGAAACAAAGAGCAACCTAAGGGTATGCTAAACCAAAAGACCTCACATCGTTAATCCAATAAGAAACAGTTAACTCTTACGAAGACCTCAAGGGAATTAATATCCCAAGCAACCCCCGTTTCTATACAAGAATTCAACAAAAGCTTACCAAGCTTTCAAACACCCACACAAGGAGTTTTAGGTTTACAACCACAATAATCAAAATCCATCTAACATTAAAATGAACCCTAAGATACATATTTATAGTATTAGGCATTATTACATAGATGACCCCAAAAGTGGCCCAAAATGAGCCAATGGGCGAGCTAAGTCGGGCGAGCCCAATCCTCTTGGCGAGTCACCGATCAGTCGGCGATATGCACCCTTGGCTTCTCCCTTGATGGCTACTATAACTTTTGACGGTCTTGGGGGGTCAATGGGCGATGCGCCAAATGTCCTACATGCTCGCCGAATGGGCAGCCTTCTCTTGCAGCTCATTGGATCTGTTAGCGATCCTGGAACTCTCGCCAAAGGGCTTTGGAGACTCGCCGAAGTGTCCTTCAGCTCACCAAATGGAGCACATTCTTCACTTGCTCCTTCTCGCTTCGTTAAGCCTCCCACGCTCCAAGCTATCATCCAAGCATGGTGTTGCCCAACTGGGAGCTCCTCCAAGGTGCATATGTTCCCATGCAAGGCATGGAACTCCCTCATTGGCAGATCCATACATGCCAAACAACCTCAATCCTTGTGAACACTCCCTCAAAACATTGAAGTTCGTGAATGGATAGGCTTGATGTAATCCATTTTACATCATTGCCCATCATGCATGCACTACATCTCCATGCACATAACCAAACAAGGAAAGTTTTAATTCCAAGCTAAACTTACTCAATGCATCACAAGGGAGTAGGACTACATCTACCAACCCAACATGCATGAAAGTCCTTATCTATTCATTTCCAAGGAGGAACTATCATCTCCTAGCTACAACATGCTCAACATACACTACATGGAGCCTAAAATGGCACAATGACTCAAAGATGCTACGACATGAGGCAAAATAATGCATGTAAGTCATATCTAACAAAACCTAGGCATTTTCATGAACATGCATATGAGGAAATCATAGCAACACATAAGCACACCATAACCTTCTTAGATAGGTATACTATCTCCCCCTTCGGAGCAAGGTACACATGCTTTCTAAACATTAAACATAGCAAGGTCAACATCAAGTCCAACATAACAAGTCATAAAAGACAGGAAATTTGGAAATTTTCTAAAGCATAAAACACATACCGGAAAGGACATGAGGAGATCACTCTTGATCATCCTTGGATTGGAGAGCATAAAATCTATTCCTCTTTGGAGGCTCATCATCCCCACCACTAGAGGCAACTTGCTTACCCTCTATTATAGTAGCCTTTGCCTTTGGGCAATCCTTCTTCATGTGGCCACTCTCACCACATCTATAGCAACCATCTCTACCGGCTAAGCACTTACCCTCATGCCTCTTACCACACCTAGAACAAGTGAGCCATAGGGACTCACTACCTTTCCCTTGTGGCATAGGGGTCGAGACCCTCTCATCCTTATACTTAGGAGCATTAGAATAGCCTTGTCCGGAAAACTTTTGTCGATTCCTAGAACGACCATGTCCATCGAAACTGTCATTATCCACCCTAGATCTCTTTTTCTCCCTAGCGCTCACCTTTTTAAGTTTTGACTCTTCTATTTGTTGGGTAAACACCATGAGACGTGAGATATCCATATCATCAACAAGCATTGCCATACGTCATTCTTCTTCTACCAAATTAGACACCCCCGTCAGGAACCTATTTATCAAATCCCTTGGACTTGCTACCAAAGATGGAGCATACTTAGACAAACTAGTGAACTTCAAGGCATACTCATTGACACTCATGTTTCCTTTCTTAAGATTTATGAATTCCTCCAACTTAGCCTCCCTCAACTCCCGAGGAAAGAACCTATCTAGAAAAGCCAACTTAAAGGTTTCCCACTCTATAGGGCCTACCTCTACCGGCCTAGCATCTTTCCATTGCTCATACAAAATTTGGGCAACATGTTTCAATTGGTAAGCGGCTAGCTCCGCTTTCTCTCTAGAAGTTACACACATGATAGCAAGAGTCTTATAAACCTCATATATGAAACCATTTCGATCCTTCTCCACCTTGGAGCCACTAAACTCTGGAGGGTTAATCCTCAAAAACTCCCTAATCCAATAAGCACCCATTCCCCCTAAAGGGTTCGCTGGAGCCATCACCTCTCTATTGCCTTCCGTCGTCAAGGCTTGGGCCAACAATTGCATAGAAACCCTCAACTCTGCTAGAGTCACATTCCCAATTGGAGGGTCGTTAGGAACTTGAGGAGGAGCTTGATGTGGAACTTGGGGAGGAATCTCTTGGTCCCAAATGTCTTCCCCTTCTCTCCTAGCCTTCGCCCTTGTATTAGCCATTCCCTAAAAAACAATGGGCACATATTAGAAAAAGGGCCTACTAAATCCACACTCTATGGAATGACTAAGAGAATGAAGAAGTGGGACTTTTACTAAGCATCCAATAGCCTTATATTCATAAATGTGTCGGGACTCACACCCATGAATAAGACTCTACTTAGATGTGGTTTGAGACATCCTAAAACTTATCCCACAACCTTATGCTCTGATACCAAGTTTGTTACGACCCAGGGGTACCCCTTAGACTTAACACGGCGTACTCGACCCCGAAGGGGTCTAATACAAGCCCTTAGCGTCATCATAACATACGATCATAGAAAAGTAGGGGAAATTTAAAATGTTCTTTAAAACATTCAATCAAAAACATTTCATAAAAGCGGAAGTCTTTACTAAGTCTATGTCTCAAAATCATCTATGAATAACATGAATAAAAGTCTTAGGACGCAGCCCATATAAAGTCTAAAACATAAGACACGGCATAAAAGGAACATAGTGGGTTTATCCTCGAAGCTATGATGACTCACAAATTCTTCAAGTCTTCAAACGCCTTAGAACCCTAATCTCCAAAGCAATTCAATCTCCAATACCCTACATTTGATTAGAATGTAAGCAATATGTGTTAGTACAAAATGAACCAAGTATGAAAGCTAACATACCAACATAAAACATAATCATAAGAGATAATAACATATTCATAACATAACTCCAATAAAGTATCATAGCATCATAAGTCAACATAAGACAATTAGAATTTCATACTTCAATCATTAGTCCTTCATATTCAAGTGAACTAATTCACAAGCCACCTTCAAGCATACTTGTGCAAGGCAAAGATAGCATCCCATAATACTACCTAAGTTAAGTACCTCTCTTTGGTCATTCTTGATCATAGTCCACCTTGATAGTCAAGACCTAGGTTTTCATGTCATAAGAGAACTACACACCTAAGTAACCTCAAGGCACACTTATGCAATGCATGTGGGGCATCCCATAATAGCACACACACTAAACATATCTTGAAGTTACCCTATTCATATTTACCATCTCTAGGTGTCAATATTGACGTACTTCGTATTGACAAGGAACTATCAACTTAAGTCAATCATATCATGGAAGGCAACTATAACAACAATCCAACCTAGGCATACATTATATAAGAGGACACTTCATAAGTATCTTCAAGTCATAATTGTGCCATGTATGAATGGCATCCCATACTACCCCTCACACTAAGTACTCATTTCGGCTAGCTTACTCAATGCTTACTATCTATCATTCTATACTATCAAAGAATAGCACTTACTAGGCTAGACCTAGCTACCATGGAAAACACATTACCATGCAATCCGACCAACCTAGCCACCATGCAACATTCAATAGGATGTAAGCTGCCCTTAGGGGAGTATGAATCCTCAACCCTAAGCTATACTTAGGAGAGTATTATGTATCGATCCTAAGCTACCATGAAATGGTCTTGTCCTAACCAAGTCAAGCTACCTTGAAGTACATTCTAACAATGCTAGTTCAAGCGACCCAAATGAGAGTATAGATCCTCAATCCTAGGCTACCATGCCTATAATAATGAAAGCTACCATGAAGAGCATCCTACCAATGCTAGTTCAAGCTAACCTTATGAGAGCTTAATTCCTCAAATCCCAAGCAACCATGAGATCTACCATTTCAAGCTACCATGAGATCTACCATCCCAAGCTACATAATTCAACTATCCCTGAAGGATTCATAATACTCAACCTCAAGCTATTATATTCTGACAAGCATGAATCATTTTAGGTAATAAACATGTCACTCTACCATCATTCTATGTGAGAAGACCTTTCACATTTTACATACATCCAAGTTATCTCATCATATAAGACTTACTCTTTAAGCCCTAGTGATAAACATTATGACATCAGGTCCTACCTTCAAACTTTATTCCACAATCATAATATTAGTCTAGATCACAAGACACATTTTCCCTAAGCCTTAGTCATAGGCACTTCTAAGCATAATTCATCATAGAGTCCCAATTCTAATCATTCAATTCATATTCTATCATACATATATAAGTCTAGTTCAATTCAAGACTTTATATTCCCATTCTTAGATAAGTTCTATTCATGGTGATAACTCTAGAAAATCTTTCAAGAACCATCAATTTCTCATCAAAAGATCTAAAACCACATACATAGAAAATTAGGGTTACACAAGGAATTCACATAAATTCTTCATAATAACCTGTAACAACACTACAATAATCATATATGAGTAGTATCCAACACTTTGGAATAATACCCACCTAAAACCCATGCATTGGAAGTAACCCTAGCTTAGATTGGGGTTCTTCTTCACAAATCTTGGGGGTTTATAGGGGACTCTATGGGTGGAAGAACCCATAGATGAAAAGGTAAAAATACCTTAATCCAAGCCCTAGCACAAGCCTTTAGCAATGGAGCCTTTGTTCTTGACCTTATCTTCAACCCTAGCTTTTTCTTCAATGGAGGTTCTTCTTAGAGAGAGCAATATTCTATGGAGAGGATGAAGTAGGTTTTCTTTTGATTCTAGGGAGAATGATTTCAATGAGGTAAACTTAGGTCTAATAACCTTATATAGTTTCTAGGAAAGGAATAGAGTAATGTAGGGTCAACTTAGGTAAAGTACTAAGGACCCTAAACGTTTTAACTTAAAAATTACTAACCTTCCCGTCCTTGGTTGCCCTTTGAACCCTCATGGCGCACCAGGGGCACTAGATGACTCGCCAAGTGGACCCTTGGCTCGCCCATTTTTCCAGCTTGGTCCATAATGGGGCAGTTTCACAAGGCTATCTAGGGGTCTTTTGGGCGATTCGCCAAGTAGGTTGGCGAGCTATGACTTAGCTCGCCCTTTGTTCCAGAATCAAGGACAAAGGGGACAGCCCACGAGGTGACCTTAGATTCCTTTTGGTGCATCGCCAAGTGCCTTGGGCGATCAAGATGCCCAATCGCCAACTAGACACCTAGGAGAACAAGTTCCCTTTCATTCTACCTTGATAGCTTAGGCCCTTGCAACCCTATACCATTCCATAGATAGTCTTCTAAACTATGGGATCTAACACGTATCTTGACGTTCAACTACCAAGCCCCACATTCAAAGTACGGAAAGTCTTATCTACGACTCTAATCACATACATAATACCTTAGAATCCTAGCTTGAGGATCTAGTTTGATCTACTAGTTTCCGAGGTGTTACACCCACTATAGTCTAGCTTAGTTACCAATTTACAACGATTTATTATCAAAAGCAATTACCCGGTTGTTTACCTTTGTCACGACCCAAGCCTAGGGCCTAGACGTGACATGGCGAATGAGGAACCCGAAGGAACCCCAAACAAGCCTCTCAAACTTGTCATCACACTTCATCGGTCGCGGAAGTACATTCAACATTAATTAACGGGAAATAGGGACTAAG
>JAJOON010026036.1:0-46361 GCA_029582645.1 Solanum megistacrolobum
CTTCTAACTCATCATGAGCTAGAAGTTAAGACTGATCAAAGTTGGCCAAAAACTCACCTTTTCCATACTTAGCCAAATTTCCAAAACTTTAAAATTCTTTCCAAAAATGAAAATTTCCAATCCTAAGCCTCTTCAAAGCTATTTCAAATTGTCGGATGTTACATTAAACCTCTTTAATCCCTTCCCTTAATGTAGTAACTGTACTACATACACCTAAGCAATAACTCTATTGCCCACTAAACCAACTAACTCTAGATGATTTAGACTTCAACAACCCCCATAGCTAACTCTAGCTACGACTCCAAAAAATACTGATAAAAACAATCACTGATCTAATTCCTTTATAGCATTAGGAATAGATCTACAATGTTAAACACTGAAATATAAACCTAAGACAACTAGGAACAAGACAACTCTATCAGGTCCTTGTTATTGTTCTTGAGGAAAATATTTCTGGTGAATGGCCTTTGCAATGTTCTTCAATCCTTTTTTCGGACAATGCAAAAAACTAAGAATTATGTCTATTGAAGTGAGCCTTATATATGTTAGACACAAAATCCTAGGAGAAGGTTATTGGCCAACGACCCTGCCATACTGAAGAGAGGCGCACCATCTCCTGCAGTCCAACAGATGGCAGATTGTACTCTGTGCAGAGTACTTTTCCATCTATCCTTGTTCGAGCATACGAATACCATTCTCAAAATGGGATCAGGTCCCTTTACCAGATGTCATTGTTTGTCAAATCATTAAAATAAAATAATAATATTTTCCCCCTTTTTGATGATGACAAACAATGCACTTCCACCTGTCAATAAACAAGCACAAACAACACTTTCCCCTGCACTTCCCCCTATCAACAAATTTCCCTTCCTAATTCTTCATTGTTATTGACTGCATATATAATTCCTGAAAATCAAATGACTCTTTTGTGTCATAGCATAAGGAGGCAAGCCACATAAGAAAAATTAGTGCGGATGGTGTAGTCTAAACCCCTTTGTTGTATTAGCATTCTAATTTTCATCGATCTTTCAAAGTTTTAGTTTCAAGTCTTCTTTTCTATTGCGCTTGAGTTGTATGCGTTTGAAATGTATTATAATGATTTTCATGCTATATGAAAAAAGAAACAGAGAAAAGGAGGTCATTGCTTTTATCATCTCACTTACTGAGAATTGATGTTCATATGGCAAAACCTGTCAATTTGATGTGATTACATTAGCTTGGCGGTTGGAACATTTCCTTTTTTAAATAACCTATGAAATATTGATGTTAGTCAATTTGATGTGGACTTAAAGTGGAAGAGGAGTGAATCTCTCTTATTTGTCTCTCAGTTTATGTCTGATTTCGACCTCACATTTGTTTATGTAAGAAGCTAGTCAAATATATTTTGTTTATGTATCTGTGTACGTAGATAAAGTTACTTTGCAATAAGAATAGCAAGAATTTTGATAATACTGCTTTAACTAGGGCATCAAAACTATGTAGAGAATTATAATCTTCGAGTGGATTAGATGGTTTGGTTTGAGATTTCCACAATGGAGGTCTTAAAATTGAAACTCAGTAAGGGGTTGCAATTCTAGGTCAAACTCGTCGCATGGGCTTGCCTAGTGTGACTTAGTTCTCTTATATGTGGTTTGCAATCTATTACACAAGAGCGGGGTTTACCCTGTACACACCCAAAAAATAACAACTGTAGATTTCCTTCTCATCCATAAAAAAGGAGAGAAGTTTATCAATGGGGATTTAACTACGTGCTACAACAGGTCGAGATGACCTTTTTTTGTGACCATGCAAATGACTTTAAAGTTTTATTGGAAGCATGCCATGGTATCTCTATGGTTATAAAAGATCGTCATCAAAGATAAAATGAGAAGTCTAAAATAAATCATTTCAAATATAAAGGCGCGAGTTGGGTTTTCTTCTCAGAGAGGTTTAATGTAGGGATCCCATGTCACCCTTCTTTATAATTTATCCATTATATTTTTTATTTTTCTAATTTAAGTTTATGAAATTAGAGACAACTAACTTTAACTTCGCATGTTTTGAGTTTTATCAATCTATTAATAAAGTCAAAGGCTTATTGAGTCTTTGCATTTCTTAATTTTTTATTGAGAAACTTTCAAAAATAGCAAATATTAGGCACTCTATAGCAATAGTTTGCTTAATTACGAATAATAGCAAAATAATAGGAGAGGAAGGAGGAGAGAGGCGAGTGAGATCTGGGAGAGAGAGGAGAGAGTATTTTTTCACGAATTTTGGAGAAAAAAAATACAAATACAAATTGACTCCAATCAAAATGAATACATATTAAGAGGAGAGAGGCGGGCGACATCGAGAGAGGGAGTAGAGAGGATTGTATTTTGTATTTAATTTGCAATGTATTCTATATTTATTTTACATTGTATTTTGTATTTATTTTGTATCAATTGTATTCAAAATACAACGAATTGTATTTTATATTTATTTTGCATTGTATTTTTTTATATTTTTTTTATATCAATTGTATTTGAAATACAAAATACAATTGTATTCATTCTCTCATTGATTGGATACAAATACATTTGACAAAGAGGATGAATACATATTGTATTCGTACAAATACAAATACAATTGACAAAAAATATAAAATACAGTCTTTCGAATACAATTGAAATAAAATAATAAAACTCTCACTTATAATTGATTGAATAAAATTAAGACGTGAATGGATTTCTTCTTATTGACATGAATGAGAGAGAGAGAGAGGGAGGGAGGGAGGGACATAGAGAGAGAGAGAGAGGAAGGAGAGCCAAGGGAGATGGGTTTGCTATAAAAACAACATATTGATCATTTATAATATTTTTAAACTATAGCTATGTTTCATAAATAAGTTGCTAATTTTGACTAGTTCCATAATTTTTTCTCTTTTTTTCATAAAATTTGTATATCTTCAATTAAATATTTTTAATTACTTTACATAATCATATATTGATAATTAAATTTGAAGTCACTATATTAAGTCAATACTCGAAAACATTAATGCTAACAAATATTAGTTAAACTGTCACGACCCAGGAGTACCCCCTAGATGTGACAAGGCGTACTCAACCCCGAAAGGTCTCATACAAGCCCCTTCGCATATCATAACATACGATAAGAGAAATGATGTGGAGATTTTAAAACTTTATCCATACAATCGAAGTCTTTTATAAAAGCAAGCGGAAGTCTAGACTTGTCTCAATTAGACATCTAATACAATCTTTGAATCAAATAGGGACACAATCCTTACAACATAGTTTGAAAATGAAACACTAGAATGAAACTACTAAATGAAGATATCCGTCCTCGAATCATGAGGACTCACCAACTAGCAAGGAGAATGATCAATTCCAAGCTCTAGCCACAAGGGGAATCAAATTGAGTGCCAATCCCTACACTTGGGAAAAATGTAGAAAATATGGGTTAGTACAAAAATGCACTAAGTATGATAGCCATGCATAAAAACCTTGAAAACATTCTAAAAAGGACATTTTAGTTGAAAAATATGCACTTTACCAAGTTTGAGAATCATCATGCACATTAGTGTAAAAGCATAAGTCATAAGCATATTCAACATATAGATCATCATAGCATAATAGAACCATCTCATAAGTAACCCTAAGTTATACTTGTGCGATGCATAGATAAGATCCCTTAATCCCATCTATACTAAGTATCACTTTTAGGTGACCATAATTGTACCTACCATTCTTTGATCTCATCTTTAGTTAATACTCATAGACAAGGAGACATTCATCTTTAATAAGTCATATCAAGGAAAGCAACTCATAGCAACAATCCACATTAAGCATACTTCATTTCATAAGCCATCATAACATAAAAGGAACACACCATAACTACTCTCAAAGCCTACTTGTGCAATGCATGAATGATGTCCCATACCCCCTTCCACACTAAGTAGAGTATTCTTGAGAAGCCATAGTTCATAATCATTCATTGTGGGGGTAAGCCTTAACCGACATAGACCATATGAGAAAATCATAGAATCCGGTGTTACCCACATCGAAAAGGGTGTCCAACTTGCCTAAGGTAGAACCATTAACTTAGATTTTAGGTGGATCCACTAGCTAATAACCTATGAGGGAACATAGTTTATGTGATAAGGATATTGCTATTAGATACCCCACCTCAACTCACATATGGGAATCCATCTCAAGAGATTGCTACTAGAAACCCCGCCTCAACTCACATATGAGCTTCCATCTCTATCAATATCCACTCGGTGCTTAACATTATTCCCCAATAAGTACTTAACATTTCATTACTTGAGTTCATTATTATGGGAGAAATGGGATATGGAGATTGCTGCTAGATACCCGGCCTCAACTCACGTATGGGCATCCATCTCAAGAGATTGTTACTAGAACCCCCGCCTCAACTCACATATGAGTTTCCTTCTCAATCAATATCCATCTCAACCCAATATCATTCATAAGATATCTTATAGATTCAATAGGTGAGAATAGCCTTTCAAAACCCAAAAATCCCCATATTATGAGAAAACCTTTCGCAACATGTCATCTTTATTCATAAGTGTATAATTGAGAATAACCTTGTAACCGACAAATCACCATTATCATAATCATAGAAACTTCATTCGTACTTCATTCATAAGTGTGTATGTGAGAATAGCCTTTCAGCAACACCACAATTACATTATTGTCATAATCACATTACTCTCAAAGTGTTCATAAAACATATACAAAAATCTCATAATCATACATAATTCTCATAAATTTCCCTTCAAGGACCATAGATCATGATTCATCAACACATCTATAATTACTACATTAGACATGGATAATAACATATTTCAAGTAATCAATTCATTACATTCATAATTCTATAACATTCTACTTGTATCAATCAATACCCACACTTTAAGATCTAGGGTAATTCATGGATTCTTGAGGAATTCAACTTAAAATCATGTGAAATAATCAATATATACATAAACAAACATTCAACCTTTAAAAATGAATTTGAATGGAATCCATGAGATTGAAGTCAAACCCTAACTTTTGGGTTTTCTAGCTTTGAAATTGGGGGTTTTGAAGGGGCTTTATGGGTGAAGGCTACCCATAGATGAAGAGCTACCATACCTTATTGAAGATTTACCATTAATTTGTGGAGAAAATCTTGATTCTTCAACCCTAGCTTCACATTTCTTCTTCTTTTTCCTTGGAATTCTAGGGAGAGGATTTTGGGGAAAAGTTGGTTATTGATTTTGGGTTTCGGATTTTATGAAGTGAATGGGTTGGTTAATGACTTAAAAAGGCTTATATAGGTGTATAAAAACCATACAAAATGACCTCACTTAATACTAACTACTATAGGAATTACCTAAACTACCTCCCTTAACCGACTTTGGGACAGTGTTACAGGCCCCATCCACGACCCCCACCTACGGGGCGTGGACTGAACCACAAACTGTACTGGTGGGGCGTGGGTTGGGGTATGTAACTACTGATCTTGGCCCTTGACCTACGAATCTACTCCCATGGAGCATAGACCACCCTACGGGGCGTAGGTCCCTCCGTGGGTCACTGTTTTGGGCAGTTTTGATGGGAGTTCTAGGGTCCTGCTCAAGGACCCTTGGCTGGTCCTTGGGGAGTTGTACCTTGACGTTTAATCCCTAAACCCTTCATTCTAAGTATGAGAAGCAAATTTTACCACTCTAACATTTATGGCAAGCTCTAGTTAAGCCTATTAGTTTTTGGGGTGTTACATTATCTCCCCCTTGGGAACATTCATCCTTGAATGTCGATCTAGACACCTTACGGAAATAAAGACTCAAGACTAGCAGCTCATCATGCATGAAACATCAAAATAATACACAATTCAAAGGAGGAAACATCGACTCTATCTAAACATGATCAATGCAACATACGGAAGTAAGAACTACATCTAACAATCCATTATGCATGAAAACTTTAACATTTCACAAATTCTTAGGAGAAACTACCTTCTCCAACTTAAAGCATGCTCAACTCAATAACATGAAGCAAATTATGCAATTACTCTCAAAAGCATATTAAAGCATGTTTGACAATTCATCTCATGAAGTCTAATAGGCAACTCATACTAAATGCACAACAACATGAGGAAAGTAAATCATAAACCAACTTTTCAAGAACATGCATATCACAAGGAGATCATGGAAATTTCTAAAACACACAAGACTCCAAAACATAAAACAAGCCAAGAAGAACTCTTTGTCTCAAGATAGAATAGGAATAGAAGAAAGAGATGAGGATATCGGGACACTAAACCACTTTGCTATCTAAGCACATCATCTGCCCCTTGGGAGAAAGCCCCCTACTTAAAACCTCAAGTACCACTTCCTTCAAGCAAATCCCAAAGCATAGACAAGAACTCATTGTAAACTTACTGGGTTCTAACTTCAATATCCTAAAACAACAATAAAGCCCATTCATGCTAAAGACAACATCAAGGTCTAGCATATCAAATCTATCAAGTCACAAAAGACGAGCAACACCGGAATCTAAATAAGCATAAAACACAATCCAGTTGCCATACTAGGAGGATTCTCTTGTCCCTCTCTAGCTTGAGGAGTATAGAATCTACCTTTCTTTGGAGCACTAGTACCCGAACCACTAAGAGCAGCTTGCTTGGCCTCTCTCCCTTTTGCCTTAAGCACCGGGCAATCCCTTATTTTGTGGCAACTCTTACCACAACCATAACAACCTTTCATACCGGCCAAACATTTACCCTTATGTCTTTTGCCACATCTATCACAAGTAGGAAATATGGGTCTACTATCCTTGCCTTTAGACTTAGGGTTAGACACCCTTTCTTCAATGAATCTTGGGGAAAACCTAGGAAGACCTTGTCCGGAAGACCTTTCAACAGAAGAATTACTCTCATCAAATCCTAAACCTCTTTTTCTCCCTCAACCTTTCTTCAATCTTCTCTTTTTCAATCCCTTGAGCACGAATCACAAGACAATTAATATTTATATCATTCTCAAGCATAACTGTACGACATTCTTTTGCTATCAAGTCGGTCATGCCCAACATAAACTTACTCATTATCGACCTAGGGTCGACTAATATAGGTGGAGCATATCTTGACAACCTAGTGAACACCCGATCATATTCCTCAACACTCATCCTACCTTGCCGAAGGTTAATAAATGCAAGTATCTTAGCTTCTCTCATCTCTAAAGGACAAAACCTATCAAGAAACTCATTCTTAAATCTTTCCCATTCCATGGGGCTCGCTTCTACCAGCCTTGCTTCTTTCCATTGACTAAACCACATTGACCAACATCCTTTTATTGGTAAGTGGCCAATTCTAACTTCTCTACCGGAGTCTCTCCCATAAAGTCCAACACCTTAGATACCTCATCTATAAGCTCTTGGGATCTTCCTCCATTTTAACCCATAAAATTCCGGAGTTTCTATTCCGGTTTGAGTCAATAATTGAAAGCCATATCTAATCTTCTCATTGGTCATTAAGTCAACCGGAACTTGAGGATGAGCTCCTTGATCAACATTGCCTCCTTCAAATCCACCGGTGAAAGCTCCTTGAGTAGTCATGTCCTGTAGACCACCGGGTAAGGATTAGAAGAAGGACCATATAGAGTTAAACTCTATCGCACGACTAAAGATTACTGAAATAAGTGTAGTTTCCTAAACATCTTATAGCCTCTCATTCATAGATATGGCGCGCTTCTCACTATGAATAAGACTTTACTAGACGTGGATTATGAGACATCATCCTAGATTTATTCTAAACATTCTGCTCTGATTACCAAGTTTGTCACGACCCAGGAGTACCCCTAGATGTGATAGGGCGTACTCAACCCTGAAAGGTCTCATATAAGCCCCTTAGCATATCATAACATAGGATAAAAGAAATGATGCATAAATTTAAAACTTTATCCACACAATCGAAGTCTTTTATAAAAGCAAGCAGAAGTCTAGACTTGTCTCAATTAGCTATCTAATACAATCTTTGAATCAAATAGGAACACAGCTTTTACAACATAGTTTGAAAATGAAACACTAGAATGAAACTACTAAATGAAGATATCTGTCCTCGAATCATGAGGACTCATCAACTAGCAAGGAGAATGATCAATTCCAAGATCTAGCCACAAGGGGAACCAAATTGAGTGCCAATCCCTACACATGGGAAAAATGTAGAAAATATGGGTTAGTACAAAAATGCACTAAGTATGACAGTCATGCATAAAAACCTTGAAAACATACTAAAAAGGACATTTTAGTTGAAAAGTGTACTTTACCAAGTTTGAGAATCATCATGCACATTAGTGTAAAAGCATAAGTCATAAGCATATTCAACATATAGATCATCATAACATAATAGAACCATCTCATAAGTAACCCTAAGTTATATTTGTGCAATGCATAGATAAGATCCCATAATCCTATCTATACTAAGTACCACTTTTAGGCCACCATAATCATACCTACCATTCTTTGATCTCATCTTTAGTTAATACTCATACACAAGGAAATATTCATCTTTAATAAATCATAGCAAGGAAAGCAACTCATAGCAAAAATCAACATTAAGCATACTTCATTTCATAAACCATCATAACATAAAAGGAACACACCATAACTACTCTCAAAGCCTACTTGTGCAATGCATGGATGAAGTCCCATACCCCCATCCACACTAAGTAGAGAATTATTGAGAATTCATAGTTCTTAATCATTCATTGTGGGGGTAAGCCTTAACCGACATAGACCATATGAGCAAATCATGGAATCCGGTGTAACCCACACCGAAAAGGGTGTCCTACTTGCCTAAGGTAGAACCATTAACTTAGCTTTTAGGTGGATCCACTATGAGGGCACATAGTTTATAGGATAAGGAGATTTGTACTAGATACCCCGCCTCAACTCATGTATAGGCATTCATCTCAAGAGATTGCTACTAGAAACCCTGCCTCAACTCATATATGAGCTCCCATCTCTATCAGTATCCACTCGGTGCTTAGCATTATTCCCCACAGAGTACATAACATTTTATTACTTGAGTTAATTATTATGGGAGAAATGGGATATGGAGATTGCTAATACCCCGCTTCAACTTACGTATGGGCATCATCTCAAGAGATTGTTACTAGAAACACTGCCTCAACTCACATATGAGTTTCCATCTTAATCAATATCCATCTCAACCTAACATCATTCATAACATAGCTCATAGATTCAATAGGTGAGAATAGCCTTTTAACCTAAGAATCCCCAGATTGTGAGAAAACCTTTCAAAACATGTCATCTTCATTCATAAGTGTATAATTGGGAATAAAATTTTAATCAACACATCATAATTATCATAATCATAGAAACTACATTCATATTTCATTCATAAGTGTGTGTATGTGAGAATAGCCTTTCAACAACACCATAATTACATCATAGTCATAATCACATTACTCTCAAAGTGTTCATAAACCATATAAATAAATCTCATAATCATACATTGTAATACCCCGTATCCTAGAAAACAAAAATGCAGACTTTTCAGAAATATAAGTGCAACCCACGGACCGCAGGGTGACCCATGGTCCGTCCTGGTGATCCATGGCTCACCATCTGCAACCCCATCCCAGAAAAGGTCTAGAAATCAAGTTAAGGGTCTACCCACCCCGGGACCTACGGACTGTAGGTCAGGCCACGGTCCATGGTCCAGGGCCTTGGGTCAGCCCCCAGCTTTAGTCCTAGAACTCCCTAGAAAACTATTCTAAGTCCAGACCTATGCCAGGACCTACAGACCGTAGGTCAGACCATGGTCCGTGGTCGAGGGCAGTAGGTCGTACCACTGATTTCAACTCCCAGAACCCCATCGACGGTTGACCAGTACGGACCATCGGTCCATCCATGGTCCGTCGGTCTGGTCCATCGGTGACCGCGATAGCTTTTAAGTCAGGGGTCATTTGGTCTATTCCTTATGCATTGGACCCCTAAACTACCTCGTTTAATCCCTAAACTATGTGGTTTTGGTCAGTTTTAGCCTAGTAGACTAATTAGAACCTAACCTAATAATTATTCATCAATCATTCATCCAACTTAGAACAAAAGAGGAGAAAAGAGTCACCAAACCATAGTTCAACAACGCATCGAGTTTTTATCAGTTTCAGCTCCGAAATTAAAAGATTTCTCCATGGAATTCATCACCAGGTATGTTGGATTTCACTAGTAGGTTCCTTTCACCCATTAGGTCCCTAGTTTCAGTTAGATTCTTGATTCCCTTAATATTATCTAGACCTAGGGTTCCTTGAATGTTAGAAATTGTTGGGATTTAGCTGTTAGAATGATCCCAATCAGATTGTCATGAATTTAGTATCTCTTTGTGTAGATTCTTTCGTTAATTTAGAACCCTAGCTTTGTAGTTCTTTTAGTTCTTGAATTACACATGTTAGGTTAGTTTTTTCAGATACATATACATACCTCAGTTTTCAAATGTTCATTATCAGCATATTAAAGTTGCATTCTCAGTTTGCATGTCAATATTTTTAGCTATCCAGTATTACAGAAATTCAGACATAAATTGTAAATTACATAATCAATTATGAGTAGCTTAATACCGAGTGGACTAGGGTCAGTCACCCTCATAGTCCTAGAACTACGTGCCCCATAGGTTGTAAATCCCCTTTGTGGGCATCATTTTAGTGATCACGCTAGTCATGCCTCTATACTTCTGGCAAGGTATATTGGGTCCTCTCGATGGGGCGTATACATCAGACTCCATATTTAGCTCATGTGGTTTTATGTCAGTTATTAGTAGCTCTCTTACAGTCAGATACTTTTGCATTGACCATGTTATCAGTTACAGTCAGATTTCAGTCTCAGTATGTTATAAACTTGGTCATTGCATTTAGTCAGTTCACGTTCAATGTTTACAGTATAGTATCATGCTTATCTGTTATTATTTCTTTGAGATATACTTTGGTTCAATTATGTTTATTGTTCAACTGTACTTTATCCTGCATGCTCAGTACCTTTCAAGTATTGATGCATACTCTGTGCTACATCTTCTCATGATGTAGGTTCAAGTCCTCAGCTTCCAGATCACATATAGATCGGTTCCCAATCTCCAGTTCAACAACATCAGTGGTGAGTCCTCATTTTTCGAGGTTGATTGGCAAAATTATCTTTTCTATTTTAGTCTTTAGTTTCAGTTTTGCTAGATTTAGCTGGGGCATGTCCCAACACTTTTAGTCCGTTAGAGGCTTACTTCAAGCATAAATAGTTTCATATTTAGTTTTGAGTTTCATCTTAAGTTGTTGTTGAACTCTTCTCAGATTATTTATTCAGATAGAAATGGGTATTCCCCATCATTTTCCTTTATGATATGTTTCTAGCTTCCGCAAAATATTTGTATTTCAAAATATATTTAAGTATGCTTATGATATGCCAGCAGGGTTTGCTTAGGGTCACTCGTGATCCTAGGTCCCGTGTCTACGTCCTTGGGTAGCTTTTGGGTGCGACAATTTTGGTATCAGAGAATTAGGTTTAAGAGTTCTAGGATGTCTGAAAAGCAACACTAAGTTGAGTCCTTTTCATGGGTGTGAAGTACACCACATCTAATGAGAGAGAGGCTATGAGGTGTTTTAGGAAAACTCCATTTTCTTGTTACTCTTATCGTGCGTAAGGTATGATCTAATTTCTCATTCTAATCCTTCGTTATGCACTTACAGATCATGCCTCCTCGTAGAGCTTACAGAAGGAATACTAATGCCCGAAATGCTCACGTAGTTCCTCCAGTCCCAGATCAGGAAGTTTTGAATGCTGAGTTTCAAAAATCCATTCAGCTTTTGGGTCAAAGTGTGACTAATTAAAACAACTAGCAGGTTCTGATGAGTCCACGATTTGGACTCATGTAGGACTTTATTTTAATAGATTTAGTGTCCTCAAATGTATATTTTGTGCCAATAACTGATGTAAACCTTGATTTTTAGGTATCTGGATTGAGGAACAAAGCATGGACACTAATGAGCAAAAAGGAACAAGACAATTGAAAGAACGAAGAAAAGAAGGTCTCACGATCGCCTAACCCATTGGGCGAGTCGCCGAATGGACATAATCTTGCCTAAAGTTCCAGTGTGCCAACCCCTGAAGGAGAAAATGAAGTTGGCATTAGAAATGAGTAGTCGGCGAGTCACCGAATGGTTCTGTAATGCAGTACTATATCGCCCAAAGTTACAGAACTTGAGGTTGCTGAAGGCCAAAGCAAAAAGGTGATGAAATTGACCAAATGGCGGATCGCCGAGTGGATCGACGATCCGACTTATTGCACCGAATGGCCCTTTGCAACACATTTTTGGCGTCTATAAATACATTTCTAAATTCTTAGTTTAGTATCATATTTTCATTATAGAAGTATTTTTATCAGTTTTGAAGTTGGAGAGTTTGGAGACAATATTTTCCTTAGCTTTGAAGATTTCCATTTTTGAGAAATTGGAAGTGGGTCTTTGAGATTCATCAACCTTGACCTTTGTAAAGAGGTAATTAATCTTACCCAGTTGATGGAAACACAATTTGGTAACGATTTCTATCTTTTTATGATGTTTAGGTAAAACCCCAATTCTTGGGGTGTGATTATGTGATTATGGGTTGATTTAGCTGCTGGTTATTATTAATTGATAGTTTAAATGTTGTTTAAAGTGATTTCATTCAGTAATTGTGGCTTAATCTAAAGGGTTGTAGTTGCAAATGCAACTCTACCTTCGTGTTTTTGGCTTGCTCGAGAGAGAGATTTAAAACCAAGATTACTGAATTAATGGTCTGTGGGTACTGGGTTGTCATGGGTTCAGCTCAAGAGAGTGAATCCTAAATCCTTTTCCACACATTCAGCTCAAGAAAGTGAATGGACTAAAGCGTAGGTTGTTCTTAATTGCTGTTTATTGGTGTTCGAGAGAAACCAATTTGATTCGGGGTAAATTGTTTGAGAGAAAGTTTATCCCCACTAAATTTAGCTTATTCACTGATTTACAACTATTTACTATTAATTGCAATCACCTAATTGTCTACCTTAGCCCATAATCCAATCACATCCCAAGAACCCGTCTCTATACTTGTTATTTTCGTGTTATTTGCTGTTGTAGCTGATAGTTGAAACCAAACCCTCCTGTTATTTTACACTTGTGTCATTCCAAACTTGAACCATGCTTTTATTCATAAATGTTTTTACCTATGATTGACTTGAACATATTCATGCTTTTTTTATTGATTCTCAAATACGTATCACTCCATGTGGGATTCGACCCCAACTCACTTAGTTGAGTTATATTACTTACTAACTATCGTTCGCACTTAGTATTGGATTAAGTGTCGTGATGCGTGAAATCAAAATGGCGTCGCTGCTGGGGAGTGGTGTTAAGAATTTTTAGTTAAGTTGAATTTTGTTCTTGTTAATTATACTTGAACTTACTTAATTTTAGTGTTGTTTTTCTTGTTTGTGTTTTAATAAAGGAAGTATGAGTGTGAACGGCAGCAACAACAGCCAAGTAGGCCATCAAGATAACATCATAAACCTCAACGATGTCAACGAGACTAATGTTAATGACCCCCATCTTATGGGTGGTATTGGTGCCATTCGCTTGCCTCTGGCCAAAGGGAATGTAGTGTTTCACATCATAAGTACAATGTTGTAGCTCTTGCAATTGAAGGGGCTATTCAGTGGTTTGGCTCATGAGGATCCATATGAGCACATTAGAAACTTCGTGGATGTATGCAGACCGTTCTCCTTCAAGAACATCTCCCAAGAGTCGGTCCGGTTGAGGTTGTTCCTATTCTTTTTTATGGGAGAGGTATGTAAGTGGCTGACTGAATTGCCACATGAATCAATCACTTCGTGGAAAGAGCTGGTCACCGGATTTCAAGTGCGATTTTTCCCTCCTTCGAAGATGATGACTCTTCGGGACAACATTCAGAGCTTCAAGCGTCTAGAAAGAGAGCCAATGCATGAAATTTGGCTACGTTTCAAGAAGTTGGTGCTTCGATGCCCAACTCATGGCTTTCCTGATAATGTGTTGCTGCAATATTTTTACCAGAACCTTGACTCGGTAAACAAGTGTGTTGCTGACCAACTTTCTTCGGGAAGTTTGATGCAGCAACCTTATGTGATAGCGGCTCAACTCTTGAAGACCAGGTCTCCCCTCTCACATTTAAATTGACCAAGGAGCAGATGGAGAAAGACCAAGAGAGGGACCGGAACATAGCCACGATCATGACACAACTTGACATTTTGTCCAAAAATGTCATGGGAGCTGGTGCTCAAAGTGTCAATGCCGTGGGTGTCGGGTGTGCTAATCTGGATGAGTCCAAGTTTGAGGCTTTGTTTAATGAAAAGGTGAATTTCCTAGCCAACCAAGGTGGTGGTTATCATTCAAACTACCCAAGGCAGGGTGGTAACCAAGGTTGGAATAGGGATGAAGGTTGGAAGGATCGTGATCGAGAATGGAAGGATCGAAATCCCAATTGGAAGGATGGGGAAAATGATAGGTATGTGCCTCCCCACGAGCGCCAAAAGCCAAAGGATTCGAAGGTGGCTGGTTTGAGGATATGCTCTCTCGTATCCTCAACAGAGTTGAGGGGTTGGACAAAATTTTGAAAGAAATGAAAGAAGGTGTGTCGACCCTTAGCTAGACCATTCCCTTTATTCAGTATCGATCAAGCAGTTGGAGACCCAAATGGGTCATATCTCGTCTCATTTGAACCCGAGATAGCAAGGGGTTGCCTAGTGATACTATGGCTAACCCCAAGAATGAGGTTTGAGTGTGGACTTGCGTTGTACCGCGACGTTAACTAAGGCGCTGCTTGGTAGGCAACCTAAGTTTTATTTTCTTTCTTTTTAATTTTGAAATAATGGTGTGTTAAATGCGCAGGTCAAAGTGTGGAAAGTGTTTGAAAAATGAGGTTGGCAAGCTGATAGTCCAGTTGGTGACTCATCGAAGAGGTTAGCGAGCCGGACATGGACCGCTGTTGGACTCAAGGCAATTTTAAATTAGAGTTTGTAAAACTCGGCGAGCCCAGGAGCAACTTGGCGAATAGCCGACCAGGTCGGTAATCGCGATCTAGTCCGCCGTTTGGATCCCCACATTAACTGGAGGTCTTATAAAACTCGGCGAGGTAAGTGCCCACTCGACCTGTCACCGAGTGGGTCGGTGAGCAAAATTAATGTCGCCGAATGGGCGAGAACTGGACGGTTTTTAAAGGCCAAAGGTTTAAACTTTCAAACTCTTTCACTTTCCATCACTTTTAATCTTCCCAAACTCACACCCGCACAATATTTCCCATACCTTTTGCAATTTAGAGAGTTTTAGTCATCGGATTTGTGTTCAGAGTGGATTACTTTACCGCCTAGCATTTCAAATTATTCTAATCGGCATCTAAGGTTGGTTTCCGAACCTCGAGTTTACTTTTAGAGATTTTGTACTCATTTGCAATGATCTTATCTTAGTGATGTGTGCTGGGCCTCTTTGATAGTGTTTGTATATTAGAATGCCTGTGTTATTTTGATAATTTTTCCCGTAATGCTTTTATTGTTGAATTCGCGTGATTTTGTGCCTTAAAATTGGTTAAAATTTGTAGGGTTATGCTTGCATGTTGTGGGGTCTGGTCGGGTGAAGTCTAGGTAGCCCATATTTGTGCCAAATGACGTATTTTGCCCAATTATAGAGCGGTTGACGTCATTCTTAAGGGTGAAAGTCGTCAAATGGCCAAATTTGGCCAAATCGGTAGAAGTCTGAGTATCCCGGGGGCATGGGTGTATTGGGTTTGAGCTTAATTTGATTAGTGCAAGTTGAACAAAGTAACAATCAAGAATAAGTATCCCATCCCCAGGATTTATGACTTGTTTGACCAACTTCAAGGTGCCAGTCATTTTTCAAAGATAGATCTCAGATCCGGTTAGCATCAGCTCAGAGTCAGAGATAGTGACATTCCAAAAATAGTTCATTATGAATTTGTAGTTATGTCATTTGGACTAACCAATGCTCATGTAGCTTTCATGAATTTGATGAACAGAGTGTTTAAGCAGTATTTGGACTTGTTCGTTATCTCTTTCTTGATGATATCCTTATTTACTCTAGGAATTAGGAAGAACATGTTAATCATTTGAGGGTTGTTTTGTAAACTCTCAAAGATCTCCAGTTATTCCCTAAGTTTAGCAAATGTGAGTTTTGGTTGCAATCTATTGCTTTCCTTGGTCACTTTACATCTAGCGAAGGGTTTCGAGTGGATTCCCAAAAAATAGAAGCAGTGAAACAATCCAGGCCGACATCTCCTACAAATATCAGAAGTTTCTTGGATTTGGCTGGCTATTACAGAAGGTTCGTGGAAGGATTTTCATCCATAGCTTCCCCATTGACTAAGTTAACTCAGAAAAAGGTTAAGTTTCAGTGGTTAGATTGTGAGAAGAGCTTCGTAAAACTAAAAAACTAGGTTGACAACATCTCCCGTTTTGACTCTACCAGAGGGTTCATACGGTTATGTTATCTATTGTGATGCATCCAGGGTCGGCCGAAGTTGTGTGTTGATATAGCGAGGTAAGGTTATAACTTATGCTTCTTGACAGCTTAAGGTGCTTGAGAAGAACTATCCAACTCATGACCTCGAGCTTGCAACAGTAGTGTTTGCACTTAAGATTTGGAGACATTACTTGTATGGTGTTCACATAGATGTGTTCACAGACCTTAAGAGCCTTCAGTAGGTGTTCACCCAGAAAGAGTTGAATCTTCGCCAGAAGAGATGGCTCGAGTTCCTCAAGGATTACGATATGAGTGTGCATTACCATCCTGGTAAGGCCAATGTAGTAGCAGATGCTCTTAGTAGACTATCTATGATTAGTGTAACACATGTTGAGGAAGAAAGAAAGGAACTAGCAAAGGATGTTCACAAACTTTCTCGCTTAGGAGTTCGTTTTATGAGCATATAAGATAGTAGTGTAACAGTTCAGAATGGGTCGATTCTTCATTGGTAGCGGAGGTTAAGGAAAAGCAAGACAGTGATCTGATATTGCTTCAACTAAAGGGTGCAGTCCATCAGCAGAGAATTGAGGTTTTCTCCCAACGGGGAGATGGTGTTCTTCGCTATCAGGGTTTATTATGTGTTCCTAAGGTGGGTGAGTTGAGACAGCAGATTCTTGCAAAAGCCCATAATTCTAGATATTCTATTCATCCAGGCGCCACTAAGATGTACTGTGATCTGCGGGAAGTCTTTTGGTGGAATGGTATGAAAAGGGATATAGCAGATTTTATGGCTAAGTGTCCTAATTGCCAGCAAGTGAAGGTAGAACATCAGAAACTAGGAGGTATGACTCAAGAGATCAACATTCCTACTTGGAAGTGGGAAGTGATCAACATGAACTTCATTACAGGTTTACCTTGTACTCACAGACATCGTGACTCCATTTGGGTGATAGTTCACAGAGTTACTAAGTCTGCACTCTTTTTGGCAGTTAAGACTACATATTCGGTGGAGGACTACGCCAAGATTTACATTAATGAGATAGTCAGGTTGCATGGGGTTCCTTTGTCTATCACTTCAGATAGAGGTCCTCATTTTACTTCTCATTTCTGGAAGTCATTTCAGAAAGGTCTTGGTACTCAGGTTAATCTTAGCACAACATTTCATCCACAGAGGGATGGTCAGGCAGAGCGTACCATTCAAACCTGAGAGGACATGTTGAAATCTTACGTGATCGATTTCAAGGGTAGTTGGGATGATCACTTTCCTCTTATAGAGTTCGCCTACAATAATAGCTACCATTCCAATATTCAGATGGCCCCTTATGTGGCATTGTATGGGCGTATATATAGATCTTCTGTTTGGTTGGTTTGAAGTAGGTGAAGAAGCTTTGATAGGGCCAGATTCGGTTCATGATGCCATGGAAATTTTTTAGCTCACTAGAGATAGACTTAAGATAGCAGGGACTTAGAGTTCCAAATTAATGATTGGGTTTTCTTGAAAGTGTCACCTATGAAGGGGGTGATGAGATTTGGCAAGAAAGGGAAGCTCAGTCCTAGATATGTAGGCCCTTACAAGATATTGAAAAGAGTGGGTAAAGTGGCTTATGAGTTAGAGTTACCAGTAGAACTAGCAGCAGTGCATCCGGTCTTTCACATTTCGTTGTTGAAGAAGTGTTTGGGTGATCCAACATCTATAGTACCTTTAGAAAGTGTGGTTGTGAAGGATAGTCTCACTTATGAGGATGTGCCAGTTGAGATTCTTGATCGTCAAGTTCGAAGGTTGAGAAACAAAGAAGTCGCTTCAGTGAAGGTTTTATGGATGAGTCATTCCGTAGAGGGAGCTACTTGGCAGCCATGAAGGCCAAGTATCATCATCTCTTTCCTTACGATTCCATTCCAGTGTGAGGTAATAGTTCCTCTTTAGTTTTTCAGTCATTCATTCGTAGATTTAGTCGTAGTATCTTGTTCCTTCAGTTGTTCTTGCATTTTCAGCGTATTTGCATGTTCTTAGAACTTAGTTCAGTTAAAAATCAGTTTCCAGTAATTAGTTGTAGGGTTTGCAGCTCTTTCCCTCCCTATTCAGCTACTTTAGTCTTCATTCGAGGATGAATGTTTTCAAGAGGGAGATAATGTAACACTACGTATGCTAAAACTACCAAAGTGCAATTTTTTTTCCAGAAGTTGCAGGTGCAACACACGGTTGCCACCCACGGACCGTAGGGTGACCCACAGTCTATTCTGGTGGTCTGTGGATGGCCACATGCAGCCCTCCCCCGAAGCAGTCTAGAAATTCAGCTAAGGGTCCACCTACGCCGGGACCTACGGACCGTAGGTCAGGCCACAGTCCGTTGTCCAAGGCCGTGGGTCGGCCCCCAACTTTCAGTCCGAGAACCCCCCAGAAAATCTTTCTAAGTCCAGACCTACGGACCGTAGGTCAGACCACAGTTCGTGGTCCAGGGCCGTAGGTCAGACCCCCAGAACCCACTCTCTGATGTCGATTGATGGACTGACAGGACGGGCCGTCAGTCGATCGACGGTCCGTCGGTGAGGCCAGTCGGTAGCTTCAACAGACTTTAAGTAAGGGGTCGTTTGGTTTTTTACTCATGCGTTGGACCCCTAAATTACATGGTTTTGGTTATTTTTAGCCTAGTAAACTAATTAGAACTTACCCTAATCAATTATTCACCAAAAATTCATCAAACTTAGGGAAAAATAGAGGAGAAAGTCAACCAAGCCCTAGTTCAAGAACACAGTGAGTTTTCATCAGTTCCAGCCACAGAATCGAAAGATTTCTTCATGGAATTCGTCACCAGGTATGTGGGATTTCACTAGTGGGTTCTTTTTACCCATTAGGTCCCTAGATTTCAGTCAGAATCTTGAATCTCTTAATATTGTCTAGACCTAGGGTTTCTTGAATGTTAGAAATTTTTGGGTTTTAGCTGCTAGAATTATTCAAATCAGATTATCATGATTTTAGTATCATTTTGTGTAGATTCTTTCATAAATTCATAACCCTAGCTATGTAGTTCTTTATTTCATGAATTACACATGCTAGGTCAAATATTTCAGATATCTATGCCTCAGATTTGAATGTTTCATTATCAGCATATTAATATTGCATTTTCAGTTAGCATATCAGTTTTGAGCTATCCAGTATTACAGAAATTCAGTCATAATCAATTGGGAGAAGCTTAATACCGAGTGGACTAGGGTCAGCAACCCTCAAGGCCCAAAACTACATGCCCCGTAGGTTGTAAGTCCCCTCTATGGGCATCATTTTAGTGATCACGCCAGTCATGCCTCTATACCTCTGGCAGGGTATATTGGGTCCTCTCGATGGGGCGTATACATCGGACTACATATTTAGCTCATGTGGTTTTAGGTCTATTATTAGTAGCTCCCCTACAATCAGATTCTATTGCATTGACCACGTTATCAGTCACAATTCAATATTCAGTCTCAGCATGTTATAAACTTGGTCATTGCATTCAGTTACTTCATGTTCAGTATTCTCAGTTTAGTATCATTCTTATCTCTTATCATTGCTCAGATATATGCTTTGGTTCAGTTATGATTATTGTTCAACTTTACTCTATCTTGCATGCTTAGTACCTTTCAAGTATTGGCGTATACTCTGCGCTACATCTTCTCGTGATATAGGTTCAGGTTCTCAGCTTCCAGATCACGCATAGATCAGTTCTCGATCTTCAGTTCAGCAACATCAGTGGTGAGTCCTCATTCTTCGAGGGCGATTGACATGATCATCTTCCTTTGCTTTTAGTCTTTAGTTTTCAATATTTGCTAGAGGTAGCTGGGGCATGTCCCAACATTTCTAGTCAGTTAGAGGCTATTTTCAGACATAGTTAGTTTCAGCTTTAGCGTTTGAGTTTGAATTTTCAGTTGTTATTAAACTCTCAGTTTTCATTTATTCTGATAGTTTATGGGTATTCCCCGTCATTTCAATTTACATGATGATTTAGCTTCCGCACAGTATTTCTTTACTTCAGTTTACTTTAGTATGCTTATGATATGCCAGCAGGGTCAGCTTGGGGTCACTCATGATCCTAGGTCCCGCGTCCACGTCCTGGGGTAGCTTCGGGCCGTGACATAAGTTACTCAAAAATATTGACTAAAGTCAAACTTAGGCTTAAACTTTAAAGTTAAATTGCCTAATCGCACTGACTCACACTAAAAACCTCGGGAGTCATGCCGATTATGCTACTAGACTAAAATGACCCTTTCGGAGCTGATGGAATTGTCAAAATTAGATTAGATGTCATTTTCTTGAACTCTTAATCGAAAATGATCGTTCAAGGTTTATAAGCTCCAAAAACATTAAAAATCGCATAAAAACCAAATGAACGACCAGGTGACCGAACTGTCAGTCCCAGTAAGTTGTAAATGACTTGGGATCACTACATAAATGCTCTAAACGATGCAAAGATGGAAAAACACAGAAAAATGACCAGGAGGGTCATTACACAAGTCTCCTTGTTCCCCATTGATTCTAGGGCTTCAAGATCATGATATATAGCGAGTTTATCAATAGGTTCAATTCACCCATTGAGTTCCCAAAGGTTCTTGAATTCTCCAATTCAATTTTAATTTAATTGGTTAGGTTTTCATTCAATTCGGCATGGATTTTATTTGTATGGATTCAATTGTTTGATTTCAATCATATTATGATTATTTGGATTCAATTACATGTTTTCTAATCAATTCCATGTGAACCCATACATTGATCATGATTTTGACTATGAACTCTTATTTGCATGAATTTAAAGAAAAGCTATGAATCAATGAATGATCTTTTCATAAACTTATGCATGAATTATGACAAAGAATGATTTATGATCTAGGTTGTTTTAAGATAATCATCTATGCAATTGTGAAAGATTTTATCACATATGCATGAATTGTGAAAGGTTTTCTCACATACTTAATAAATCATGAATGGTGAAAGGTTCTCTCACGCATGGTTTAAGGAGCTACTCTATGATGTTTATAGCTTGGATTATTATCTTAATTGTACTTTTACATGGATGATGTTGATTTTATGTTTATAACTATTTTGTTGGGATTTTTACTTAGCAGTGAGTGAATATTGAGATGGAGACTCTCCCGTTAGTAGAGACAGTTCTATAGTAATAATCTCCTTGTCCCTTACTACGTTCCCCCGTAGGTTGTCTTAAGTGACATAACTAGTGAATTCACCTAAGATTGAAGTTTAAGGTTGTTGCCTTGGCAAGCATTGACATCTCTTTTCGGTGTGGGAGCAAGAAACCAGATTTCATGTTGTAGCTCACATGGTCTATGTAAGTTAATAGTAAATATCCCACAAAATGAACTACATTGCTTTCAAATGTTTCATGAAGCTTTCCTTTAGATGCATTGACCATGTTCATGTTTATGACACTTCCTCAAAGTTTTTACTATGTTTAGCTTGGTCATGCATATTATGTCTTTGATTATATCACCTTATGATCATGTCTCATGTTTTATTGCATTCCCCTCGTACTTAGTACATTCCATGTACTAATTCATACTTGTGCCTACATTGTTTTACTAATGTAGGGTGTGACATTTCCTCCCCTACCGTTCGTGTCTAGTGATTACATGATTAGAGACTTGAAGACTTGATGAGTACTCATACTCCGAGGACGATACCACTTTTATTGCTTTCATGTGTCTTTTATGTTTCAGATATTGTACGTGGTGAACGGGTTACATCCCGACCACTCTCTTTTGATGTAATAGATGACTTGTCTAGACTTTGATGTACTTACGCTTATGTCAAACTTCTTGCTTTTCTCTATTATGTTGTGTATATGTATGTCAAGCAGCTTGTGTAGGGCCTCTCAGGGTCTTATACGTCATGTCACGTCTAAGGTGTACTTAATTGGGTCGTGACACCTTGTTAGAAATCTTTGACACTCTTAGGAACTGTCATGCAACATTTCATATGGTCGTTGCCTCTTATGATGCCTTTATGCCTCATCTTCCTACTTCATCCCCTTGTTCAACACATGCCGCCTGCATGAATGACATAAGTGCGGGCTGCTTGGCCCGCACTTCCTGGCCGACTTACTAGCCAATGTACACACTCATATTTTGGGGCATTACACATAGTGCTCATTGGTTCTTGACCTAAATGTAAAATAAGTATGTGAGAGCCCTGAGTAGGCTTTGTTATCAAAGATAAAAAAAAGTATCTTGTTTTGATGGTTAATGTGCTTCTGATAAGCAGCTGCCCGTAGACCACCTAAAAAGGAATATTTATTATTTGATCCATACCCCGGCTTAAAGTATAAATGAAAGGAGTGGAACAAAGTGTCGCTTCGGGAAACATGGGGGAACGAAAGCAGACAAGTGAAGACCAAAAGAGACAGGCTTATGACTAAACACTACCCGGAAGATTCAAAGAAATATCTGAATCCAATGAAAAGAACTTTCTGATTACCGAATCCATTCTTCTTTAGATATCCGTTTGTGTTATGTAAAACTTAGTTGAATTTTGTCATTTCTATGCTAGATTCTTGTGGAGAAAAAAAGCAAGCTTTGCAAATCAAGACACCACATAGACTTTGATGTGTTTGTAGAAGTACATGCAATAAGTTGCTTCTAAGTTCGACAGTTCTTCCATCAATTTCCATAAAAAAGCAAGGTCTAACTCCATATACCAAAGCTAAACTTTTTATCACAAGTGGTTAGTGTGTGATGCTTATGTAACTCATCTTTTTTTTTTTGATGAATAATTAGTCTCCCACTAATTCTTTCTTAAAATTAGTCATTTTGTGTTTGATAGACCACTTGAGCAAACTATTATGTTAAGCAAGAGAGGTCGTGAAGAAATTGGAAGAGGGGTATATTTTAGACTTGAATGAAGTTCTTTTGGAAATGGGTATGAAAAATAGGTTTAATTCGTTTGGGTTAAGATAGTTAAAGGATTGGACTTGGATTAAAATTGGATGATGATTTTTTAAAAAGGATAATTTGTACTGATTTGAGGTTTTCCATATAAAAAAGGGTATGTGGCAAATTTATATACAACGGGGTATAAATGACTGCATACTATGAGCTTGTAAATTATTTATCTCGGTCTCTTTGCATATTTAATGGAATTATTTATCTACTTATCCTTTGTAAAATTGGTTTAATGGAATTATTTATCTACTTATCCTTTGTAAAATTGGTTTAACAACTACTTCCATGCTTTCTCTTGGTTTAACTTCAATAGTTGCAGGTCTAATTGCTTACAAAAAAATTATGAGGTGAAAGTGAAAGTGTTCTTTGGCCACTATTGTGATATCTAATCAACAAGCACCCTTATAAATTTTGTATCTATTATTTATTTACCCTTATAAATTCTGTATCTATTATTTATTTGAGTTACACCTTTCGAAAGTAATCAGACATCATGATAACTTATTTTGAGTGTTGATTGCTATTTTGTATTGAAATATTTATCGTCAGAAATTCTTTAATTTCTCTCCCGAAAGTAGAATTGGTGAAATAGAGCAAATGATATGCTTGTAGTTATGTTGAGTTTGTAACTTGCATTTGGTGTGTAAGGACTCTGGATAATCAAATAGCTAGAATTAGAGTTATGTCTTCTTCTTTTTTCTGCATTTGAACTTTTGGAGATCTAAGAGATAATTTGGGTTATTCATTATTCTAAAAAAATAGACAATTTTAAAACATGTTGTGACCGAAATAACATAATAAGACTGAATTTTTTAATTTCTTAATGATTTATTCCTTGCACAAAAATTCAATAATTAACATAATAAGACTAGTATTAACATATTCATGGTCTTTTTCTATCAGCTTGATATGAATTCATCTAATTTTGGACATCTGAAATGAGATTAACTTTGAAAGCTGAAATATACATTTATCATACTTCATGCCTAAGCAAGGGAGGAGGATAAAACTTGAGATCTTATTGCCTCAAGGTACGATAATTTATTTAATAGACTTGCTACTTTTTTATATTCTATTTCAATAAAAATTGTAGGACCATTTGATTTTGGGAGGTGAAAAGTGAGGATAATACAAGTATAAAAATATTAGTATGTGACCGCATTATTTATCTATTGCGCATGTACTCCTAAGTAGACAACTGCAAATCTAAGTTGCAACACATGTAGTCTTTCTACCATATATTCCTTGCTAACTAATAGAAAAAAATGAGTGATATTTTTTACTGTTTGTTGAATGAAGTATTGTTATTGAAGTTATCTTATTGTGGTAATGATATTCAGTTGAGTATTAAGTAATACTAGTACTTTGTCACTTGGATTATATGTTTTACGGGCCTAGTGTTTTATTAGAATATTATTAGTATAATTTATATAAATCCCATAGTGTAAAGACCTAAATTACATCATATCCTCACTCTTTTCTATTTTACAAAAATCCCTTAAAATAGTAGCCATCCAGATACATAATTGGCTGTCTGGATACATTATTTGTGATACATTTTATATGTGTCTGTTGCGCTTCATGTAATATTAATGTAAAATTAATTTTATTTCCCCGATTCACGCAAAACTGATTGATATCAATCCATTCCAATTTGTAATAGATTCAAAAAAATTTAAAATTCAATTTTTCATCTTCTCCATCAATTCAAAATCGTGAAAAACTCCAAATTTGAAATCTAGCTCCTTGTTGTTGTTATCATCCTCTGTTTTTTCTTGGGATCTGAGTTGTTTCCCTCGCTAATCTTGGAATCATTATCCTTTTTTGTCTATGCTGTAAAAGTTGGTTTATCTTGATTATCTGGAGCCCTGTTCATTGAAAAACCTTTCTCTGATACAACACGAACTGTTGATCTTGTTGTGAATTTTCGAAATCTGAATAAGTGAGGTGATATATGAATGATACAAAAGTGATGGAATTATTTTTCCTATTTGTAATGGCGAAATATAAAATAGAGCACAACTTCAACTTCAAAGTAAAGAGATTTGATTAAAAAAGGGTATGGAATTAGTTGTTTTGTATTCTGAATTGTTATTTTTCAAATTTTGCTACATAAAATCGTGATACATTACTATTTTCAAAGGTATTTTGTGAGTTGGTATTGATAAATTGGTATATAATTTTTTAATGTATCATGGTTTTAGTTTTGTTTTGTCGTTTTGATGTGAATATGTAAGTCATGAAACATAAGTAGTAAACAATGCGCTAGTATTGTAATTTTGTATCTATAGATTATGATGTGGTAATTATTTTGTTCAACAGACAAGATGGGTGGATAGATACATTATGTTGATGCTACATCCGTCAAAATTATGTGTGTCGAAGGTTCAAAAAAAAATACTAAAGCACTTGATGTGGATATGTAAGTCATGATACATTAGTAGTAAACGATGAGCGTGTACTGCAATTTTGTGAGTTATGATGTGGCCATTATTTTGTATTTGATTGTATATGATACATGTAACAAAGGGATTAACAATTGAGATGTATCAAATACATTTGTATAACGAGCGTGTGTGTTGACTTATTTGTATAAAATGTATTAGGCTAAATATTGTGTATTTGGTAGACAATATTAATAATGTAACAATTAATATGTATAAAGTACTTTTTGTGATCAAGAAAATAAATGGAAGATACATTACTATGTATCAGTGTTGGAGTTTTTGTGAATTACTGAATGATGTGGTATTTCATAAAATGTATCACTAAATTTTTAAATATTTGCAGGTTGTACTATCATCTGAAATTATTTTTTCAGTTTATGAATATTGAAGAAGATACATTATTTGCCTTGAGTGACTTTTTTTTTGTATATGATACATGTTACAAAGGGATTAACAATTGAGATGTATCAAATACATTTGTATGATGAGCGTGTGTGTAGGACTGATTTTTATAAAATCTATCCGGCTAAATATTGTGTATCTGGTAGACAATAATAATAATAATGTAACAATTAAGTTGTATAAAGTACATTTTGTGATCAAGAAAATATGTGGATGATACATTACTATGTATCAGTATTAAAGATTTTGATCGTTTTGTGAATCACTGAATGATGTGGTATTTCATATAATGTATCACTGACTTATTAAATATTTGCAGGTTGTACTGTCATCTGAATTTTTTTTTTAGTTTATGAATATTGGAGAAGATACATTATTTTCCTTGAATGAAAAATATGTAATTGTTGGAGATTCAACTCGACGAGATATCATGCGCACACACAATTGCTGTTTTATAAAGAAAGAATGTTACAATTATAAGTATCGCTCTTCAATATAAAAATTTGTTCATTATTGTGTCTAATAAACAACTTGTGACATGTTGTGTTTAATAAAATCAAATTTGAATGTATCACATTCTAATAAAGAGTTTATGTGTATATGATACATAAGTGTGATAAATTTCAACTAGACGAGATACCTTGTGGATGTGTGGACAAGAAGGATATATTACTCATGATACATTAATATTCCTAAAATATTTAGTAAATTGCTAAATATCAATTGGGGCAGATACATCATGAATATCTCGATTTTGTTGAGACACTTCGGATTTTGAAAAAAAGTGTATATGTATTGGTTGTCAATCTAAAGTTTTCACTTCTTCCAAAGGTGAGTAAATTACATCAACGTGCTGCACATGAATCATAAAAATTGGAATATAATATTTAAAAAAGATAAATATCATAATTTGATACGTAATGAAGTAGTCAACATTGCCACTGACATCTATCATATACCTATTGTTGGATTTGATGCACATGCTCCAGTTATAGAGCATTATGATTTATGTATCAAGATTATTATTGGGTATTATGTATAGTTACATTGCATTCTAAGTTGGATAAGACTGAACAAATATTAAATAGTGCAAATACATAACACACAACTGATTAGTTACTGTATATATAGCCTTTTAAATTTGAATAAGATTGATGATACATTAAAGAACTTGATACATGTAAATGGTACATTAGGTAGTGTTTATGTATCAAGTACATTTATATTTAACATGATAAAACTAATAGAAGATTCAACAACATAAGGGTTATGTATCAACACCTTAAATATGAATATGATACGTTGTGTAAAACAAAGGCTACTATAGTAGTGATGTATTAGATTAGGGATGACACTAACAAAGGCTAATTTAAGAATCAAAATAAACGAGATACATTAAAAATCTGTATTTTTGATAGTGATGACCCTGTAATGGTAGATCCAACTTTCTCTCTTTTGTTTGGGCATTTTTTCAATAGTAGATTTAGAACTCGAGCATGTGTCCTTCCTCGACTTCTCCGCTTTCAAATTCTTCATGATTAATGGGTCTTGTTGTCGTTTCGATCTATCTTCATAAAAGTTTTCATCCTCAGTATCAAATACACAAGGTACATGTTTTATCTAGAGCTAAACCTCAAAGAGTGAGTTGGAATTTGGTTGATCACATATTTCAAAGACTGTATTGAACAAAAACTGACAAACTGTTAAACATGATACAAAAATAACAAACTGTTAAAAATGATACAATAATAGCAAACAGTAACACATGATATGAAAATAACAAAAGTAACACATTATACAAAAATTTCCCAACAGTTAAACACGATACAAATAGTCCCCAACACTTAAACATGATATAAACAATGACCAACAGTTAATTAGTAACTTGCAATGTATCTGATACGTTTTAATAAATTTTTGAGAGGCCGTGTATGGGTAATCAAGTTCTGAAGCAATGCCGCCATGATTGAATCGAGATAACACACCTATGGATCTCGATCCAAAGTCCTTACCGGAGATATCAACAACTTAATCTTTTTCTACCTTTTTTGAGCGTTTTTCGAAAGTCGATTTCAAAATCTTCGTCGTCAGAATTAAGAACACAGCCTATATTAGAAGAAAAATAAAATGAATAAGAACTACCTACTGACAAATTTTAAAAAACAAATAAAGAAGAAGATGAAAGAGAAAAATCGATGAAAAAAACGACGAACAACAAAAGTGAAGAGGATGAACTACCTATTGAGAATATTTTAAATTGATTGACTGGAGAGAGAAACCTTTTGAAATTCAAATTAGGATGAAATAGATAACTGATTAGATTATGGGAGTGAAAATAGGGAGAGATTGAAGAAGTGAATATAGGAGTGGGGACGTGGGTTTTGAGTGGAGAGGAATAATGTATCCGGACAACTGAGCTTAGGATGAAATAGGGATTTTTGAAATATTTTAAATAGTAGTGTTTCAATGTACGTGGTGAACATATAATTGATAAATTTTATATACAAATATATTATAAATAGTATATGTGAATTTCAAACATTTCAGTATTATTTAAATTAGTTTACGTTGTTAGAAATGTATTATATTTATTTTGTAAAAATAACTATCAAAGTCATAACAATGTATAATTGAATTCGAATTGTATTACAACTATCATTCATATTTGACAAATTTTTAATATGACTTTTCAAAGCTTCACTTCTTTTTCTCCGGAAAATCACCATCTGACCAGCGTCAGACTATTTTTTTTCATAGAAACCGAAATAGATTTCACCATTCAAGGTACAATTTTGACCGGAAGAAAATTGACATTATCTTCAATGTTCGGGAACATAGTTAAAAATATATCACTTGCAAATTAAGTTAATTTAATACATCAATGCAAGAGTAGTTTATGGACTATAAATAGGGAAAATTGTATGACATAACAAATTATTAATTTAAATTAAATGCTATAGCCATAGTTTATTTTAATTGCAATTTGCAGCAAACATCCCTTTTTTGCCATCTGATTCGGTATACAATTAGCCATTTTCAGTATACAATTAGTCATTTTATACATTTTGGTATAAAATGTGTTTGTGTTTGTATAAAGCGAGAGAAAAGTGTATATACAAATACAAATACATATATTTTCGTTCTATACACTTATAATTATACAATTACAGATCTTATCATACAAATTACAATGTATAAATGAATTTATACAAAACTGAAGAATTTGTATAAAATTGGATGTTTGTAGCGAATTATACAAATTAAAAGCTCCATAGCAAACATAAAATTTGTTATGTAGCGCAATTATGCAAACTAAAGGCATAACATACAAATATGATTTTTATGTTTGCTATATGTGAAAGTTGCTCCTATAAATATGGGGTAGCAACCAAATGAGAGGAGAATCCAAAAAAGAAACAATACTTACCTGCTAGTTTAAGTGTCGCTAAATCAATCAAATTCCTTAGCTTCTTATGCTGCCTTTTCCTCTCGTAGTTTCTTCAAAGAAGGGGTGGTCTAGGGAGAGAGATGAGGAGAGTAATTGGATGATTTTAGCTATTCAAGGTAAGTATATGTTCTAAATAATAATTTAAAAAATACCCCAAAATGGAGTAAATATAATTAGCTTAAAATATTTCATTCGTGTAAAAATTCCTATTATTTTTAACTGATCTAAGTGTCAACAATGAAATGGTCATGGTTTAGCAGAATTATTCTTTTTAAGTTCATTGCATTTTGCTTAGATAAGTGAGTTAACTAGCTTGACTACTTTTTAATTGTAACACCCCAAAAATTTCTAAGCTAAGATCTGAACAATTATTTGTATGCATATAAACTCGTACCAAATAATTCATAATTGTTCATGGGTGTTAAAGTTCTTTTCAAAGTGTAGGAAGTGTGTCAGAAGTGATTTCGGGTCATTAGGGACCTCTAGCACTAAGTCGAGTTCAAAATCTTTCTTACTCGCAAATTTTTCTACGAAATCATGTAAGTGTCAATTTCAAGTGACCATATCTCTTAGAATATAAAGAGTTAGGTGACTCACTACCTACCAAACTAAAGCTATATGAGTCTTCTTCCAAAGCCACCAAGTTCGCGTCAATCGGAGTTCAAAGTAAAATGTTATGACAGTTTTACCAGAGACACTCTATCAGAGATTTCAGGTGCTAGATTTTACGGGTCCAAACTACGGGCCATAGATGCATCTACGGACCATAAATTGGGCTCGTGGAATGGATTCAAAGAGTTGATTTTTTCCTGAATTCTATGGATTCAATCCACGAGCCATGAATCATTTTGCAGACTGTAAAAGGGTCTGTAGACCATATATATCACCCATATGTTATGTATATTGACCGTATATCAAAAATTTCAGATTTCATTAAAACACTATTTTGAGTTTCTTTTCTCACTTTTAACCCCTTAATCGATTCTCACAACCCCCAAAACTCTCTTCAACTCTACTAAGTTTTGGTATGTATTTTTCATGATCTTACAATCTAAATTCTTGAAATTCTACAAGATTCTAACATCAAATCACCCTCATATCTCTACTGAAATCAAGAAATCAATTCTAGGTTTCAAGACTTGATTTTTGAGCAAGTTATTCAAGAATTCTTCCTTCCAAATCAAGGTAATCATACTCTCTAAATTTCCTAATGATTCTAATATACGCTTATGTATCCTAAGCAAAAGCCTTCTATCATAACATAGGAATTTCAAGAAAACTAATTTAAGAATTTCAAGAAAGGGTTTCTTGATCATTCTTCTTCAAATTAGGGTTCTTCTTCAAGATTCATGGAGCATTTAAGGTATGTAAAGCTATCATAGTGAGGAATTAAGTCCTTTCTCACGCCTTGCATCTACAATTTAGTTAGTAAGATCAAAACTACTTCTTATTTCAAGAAATATTCTTATTTCAAACTTTAAGTGCATTATTTCAAGAAAGAGTTCAAGAAAACACGTCTTTATGAATTTTCTTTATACTTTTTTTAAAGATTATGTTATAAAGAAAGTGTAGTCACTTGAAAGATTCATTACAAAAAAATATAGCTTTCCATTTTAGGCAGATATGTTTTTCAAGAAAATTGTCTTTGATCATGAAAACTTAGAATATTAGTATGTTACAGATAGTTGTGAGCTTAGTCTCACCAGTAGTACGATTTTACAGATTTGAGCAAAGACTCACAATATAATTTCAATTATAGTTTTCATGATATGTTATGAGTATATATAGATTATTTTGATATGATTATTTAGTATGGAGAGGACACAAAGTTAGAAAATCTGAGTCTCATAACTACATGCTACCGTAGGATTTGCGTATACCACTTTGTCAATCAACTCCTTTAGCTCTTTGAGGCTCAGTTAGTGGATCCACATTAGATAGATAGGTTTTATACCTTGACAAAGTATAAGACATCCCTCCCATCTAGGTTAGCTGTTCGACATCATGATCGCATATGATGTATGTGGATTGTAAAAACTCCATAAGAAAAGTAAAGTTATATTATTTTCAGTATTTGCTATTATTACATATATTCAATTTTAAAATTTTATTTTTAAAGCACACATGCATGTTTTACTATTTAGTTACTTAGTTCAGCTCAGTATAATCAATTTTAGACAATTGTTACACTTATCTATTTAACATATCGTACATTCCATGTAGTGACACTATTAGACGCTACATCATTTTATGATACTTATTCAGGTACTCACGACAGTAGGCACATCATTAGGACCACTTTCACAAAACTTTGGTGAGACCTCCTTACTTTCGTAGGGATCCAATTTATCTTAAGTATTAGTAGTTGGTTATATTGTTAGTAGAGTATTCAGGTAGCCCGGGATCTTGTAACACCTCAGATTTGGAAAAGAACGAAAATAATTTTTTTGGGTTGTAGGCTGTGTCTACGGTTTTCATCTATGGACCGTAGAAGCTTTTAAGGGCTGTAGATGGCAACCGTAGGAAAATGGAAAAATAATTTTTTAAAACAAGTCCAGTACCATTTTTACAGTTCACCAAGATGGTCTGTCATCCTATGTAAGAGTCATAGATAGGTTTCGTAGGTGAGTCCCAGACTTGGTGAATTTTTAAAGGTCAAAGTTGGTTTTGACGGTTGGTGTCTACGGACTGTGGGAATACCTACGAACCGTAAAAATGTTTCGTCAAAAGATAGATAAAATCATGGTCCCAGTACTTGGTCTACGGCTGAATAGTACGAACCGTTATTTTTAGAGGATTTTGAGTCTTTTCCCTAATTGTTTTAATCCAATACTACGTCATTTTACCTTCTATCCTAAGCCATCTATAAAGCTTTTAAGCCCCAAATTATCCATTTTCAATTTATTCTCCTAAATCCCCTAAACCTAACCAAAATCATCCTCCCTGAAATTCTCTCAAGGCTAAGGAAGAAGAATAAGAGTTAGGGTTCCACTCAAGTCTTCAATCCTCCATTCTTTTGGGGCTTTTAACATCAAGGTATATGGGTATTCACCCATGGAGACCTTTCCTCTATGGGGTCCCCAAGGTTTCCAATTTCTCCTTTCAATTTCAATTTATTCAAGTTTGGGTTTTCAATTCAATTTTCATGGGTTTTACTATATTATGATTTATTTTTGTTGATTAAGTCTCTTAATGCATGATTTGGTGTTAATACATAATAATATGTTGAAATTATGTTGACCATGTATGATCCGTGATTTTTTATTAAGAACCCATAATGAAGGTTATAACTATGAATTATGAATTTACGAAGGTATGCATGTTTTTATCAAATTGTTGTAAATGATTTGAGGATGCTTTGAAAGGAAAGTATCAATGCTATTGTGAAAGGATTTCTCATATGTTATTATGATCATAATTGTGAAAGGATTTCTCACATGTATTATGATAATAATTATGAAAGGTATTTCTCACATATGGATTTACATTGGTGAAATATTTTCTCATCTATGTTAAATTATGTTTAAGGAGCTATTTTATGTTTTGATTTTTAAAGATGTGGATTTGTATTGATCATTGCCTTTCCTATGTTAAATTGATATTTGACTTTTTATCTATTCCGTTTGGACTTAGACTTAGCATCGAGAGAGCTTTGAGGTGGAGGCTCAATTAGGGTAGTCTCTAGTAGCAACCTCTAGTCCAAACTACGTCCCCCTATATGATTGTCTTAAATGACCTAGCTAGTGGATCCACTTTAGCAAAATGATGATATGTACGGATTCTACCTTGGCAAGTAGATTCCTCTTTTTTCGATACGAAGGATATACCAGATTCCGTGATATAGCTCTCATGGTATTATTGTCGGTTAAAGCTAATATCCCACAAAATGATTTTGTTTTCTTAAAGCTTTTCTTATGCACTTTACTTCAAATGCATTGGCTATATTCTATGATTTTCATGTTTTACTTCCTTATGTTTAACATATCCACATATTGATATGTCTACATGCTTTAAACCATTATGCTATCATGTCCATGTTTATGCACATTGTCCCATACTTAGTACATTTTATTTACTAATGCATACTTGTGCCTACATAATCTCATGAATGTAGAGTCCGATGTTCCTACCTCGCACACTCATCGCTAGACATTGATTGGGTGCTTCAAGTAGATTGGTGATTCCTCATGTTCCGAGGACCGAAACACTTTATAGATTTATGTCATTTCGCTTTTTCCAACTTTGTATTTGATGTATAGGTTACGTCCCAATCACTTTCCTTATGATGTATCAGATGAATTTGAGACTTATGTAGACTTCCACTCTGTCAAAATCTTTGATATATGAAATGCTATCTTTTAAAGTTGTTATTTCTACTATCTTGTATGACATATGCTAAGTGGCTTGTGTAGGGCCTCCATTAGGTTCTATACGTCATGTTATGCCTAGGGGTATTCTTTGGGTCGTGACAGGTCTTGTCTCAATAACCTATCTTTAGTATGTTAGAGAATTCATAGACGAGTGAGTCGAGTTATAACTTTTAGCATTGTTTTACAAACATATATATTATTTAGATTTTCAAATATTTAAATAAAAGATTCGAGTTTGTTTCTAAAGTTAGGAAAAGGGTCAAATACGCCATTTAACTGTAACACCTCGGATTTGAAAAAGAAGGAAAATGTAAATTTTTAGTTGGTGTATGTGTTTACGGGCACCATCTACGGACCGTAGGTGCCTTATACAGGTTGTAGATGGAAATTGTAGGTGGTGGGAAAAATAGTTTTAAAATTCAAGTTCCAGTACATTTTTTACAGTTCACAAGGACAGTTCGTCATCCCATATACGAGTCATAGGTAGGTCTCGTAGGTGATTCCCAGAGTTGATGAAATTTGGAGGGTCAAAGTTGGTTTCTACGGATGGCATGTACGGACAATAGGAAGACATACAACCATACATGGGATTCGTTGGAAGTGGGTGGATTTTAGGGTCCCAATAACCTATCTACGGTTGACCAGTACGATCCATCAAGGGACCTACGGACAGTAGGTTCAACTGTTGATGGGGTCCGATAGTTTTTAAAGGGCTTTTAGGTCTTTTCCTAATTATTCTAACTCAATACTATGTTGTTTTACTGTCTACCTTAGTCCCTATATAAACATTTTTAACACCCAAATTACCCAATTGAATTCATTCTCCTAAATTTCCAAAAAGTTGACCAAGTTCATCCTCCCAAATTCTCTAAAGTCCAAGGAAGAAGAAGAAAAGCTAGGGTTCCATTCAAATCTCCAAATCCTCCATTTTTCTGGGCTTTGGTATCAAGGTATGTGTGTATTTACCCATGGAGTCTTTTCCTCCCAGGGCCCTAAAGATTTCAACTTACCAATTCAATTCTCAAATCATCAAATAAGGGTTTCAATTCAAAGAATGTGGCTCCTTTCCAATTATGATTGATTATGATTAATTAAGTCTTCTAATGCATTATTTGATCTTAATATATGATATTTAGTTTATCACTTGCCCATGCTTAAATTTTGCTTTTCAAGCATGATCTTATCATAAACCCATGAACTATGAATTTATGAAGATATGCATGTTTTCATGAAGTTATTAAAATTGATTTAAGATTGCTTTGAGAGTAAAGCATTGATGTTGTTGTTGTTGTGTGAAAGGTTATTCTCACATGAAGGATTCATAGGGCTGAAAGGTTTTCTTAACTAAAGATTAATTGAATCAAGATTTAGGATCTATTCTAAATGAACTCTAGCTTGGATTGACTACTTAATTGTGTCTTTCCATGGATAACAAGATGAATATGATTAATGACTAGTCCGTGGGATTTATGCTTAGCACCGAGAGGAGTAGTGGTGATTACACATGTCCCATAACTATGTGCCAACATAGGTTAGTCTTCGATAGACATTAGCTAGTGGATCCAGTTTAGCTCAAGTTTATGGTTCTTTTCGGTGTGCATAGACATAGGATTTCATATCTCTTATGCATTGTTATCATACTTAGTACATTCCATGTACTAATGCATAATTGTGCCTACATTGTTTCACTAATGTGGGGTCCGACAATTCCATTTTGCACACTCGTGGCAAGTTGATCCTCTTGAGCTTTGAAGATTGGTGAGTCCTCATGTTCTGAGGACCGAGACTCTTTATATATTTATGTATTTTTGTTTCAAACTTGTATATGATGTATGGGTTACGTCCCAATCACTTTCCTTATGATGTACTAGATGGCTTTGAGACTTATGCTAGACTTCCGCTGTTTGTCAAACTCTTTATGATATAAAACTGTCTTTTGAACTCTTTAAATCTATTATATTGTATGATGTATGCTAAGAGGCTTGTATAGGGTCTCTCGGGGTCCTATACGTCATGTTACGACTAAGGTGTACTTTGGGTCGTGACATGAACTTTGATAAAAAAGCTCATCTATGCCATCCGTTAAAAGTTTGGCTTATTTATTCCATTTTCATTTGAGAAAAGGCTCATCCATGCCATTATTAGTTAACTGAAAAAATTTCAATTTTGCAAAAAATATTTTTATATGTGGTCAATTATAATTCAGCCACGCCATTTGTGAAATTATTTTTAAAAAGGAAAAAGCTCAAATATGTCATCGAACTTTGAGAAAAGCCTCATCTATATATGCCATTTATTGTTGAGGGGTTCTCATCTCTTTGGTCCCCGTTGACAAACTTGACTCAGAAGATAGCGAAGTTTCAATAGTTTGAATCTTGTGAGAAAAACTTTTAGGAATTGAAACTGCGGTTTACTAATGCCCCATGTTGACCTTACCGAAGGGTACACAAGGCTTTGTTGTGTATTATGATGCGTCCAGAGTTGGAATGGGTTGTGCATTGATGCAGAATGGAAAATTTATAACTTACGCCTCCAGACAGCTTAAGATTCATGAGAAGACCTACCTAACCCATGATCTAGAATTGGCCATTGTAGTGTTTGCCTTGAAAATATGGCGTCACTATCTCTATGGTGTTTATGTAGATGTGCTCACTGATCACTAGAGTCTTCAGTATGTATTTAGTCAGAAAGAGCTTAATCTCACACATAGAAGGTAGTTGGAGTTATTCAAGGATTATAACATAAGTATTCTCTATCACCCAGGTACGTCTAATATTGTTGATGATGCTTTGAGCAAATTATCTATGGGTAGTACTGTCCATGTTGAGGAAGGCAAGAAGGAATTAGCCAAAGCTGTGCACAGACTTGCACAGTTGGGAGTCCGACTGATGGATTCCAATGAAGGTGGAGTAGTAGTGATGAATGGGGCTGAATCATCACTAGTGTCTAAAGTGAAGGAGAAACAAGACCAAGACCCTATTTTGCTTGAATTGAAAGCAAATATTCATAAGCAGAATGTGATGGCTTTTGAACAAAAGGGGGATGGTGTATTTATGTATCAAGGTAGATTGTGTGTACCAAGGGTGGATGAGCTCCAAGAGAGGATCCTGGATGAAGCCCATAGTTCCATATATTCTATCCATTACGGTTCTACAAAGATGTATTGTGACTTGAGAGAAGTCCATTAGTGGAGTAGTATGAAGAGAGGTATTGCAGAGTTCATTGCTAAGTGCATGAATTGTCAATAAGTCAAGGTACAACAACAAAGGCCCGGTGGTATGGCTCAGAACATTGATCTTTCAGAATGGAAGTAGGAAATGATTAACATAGATTTCATTAATGGTTTGCCACGGTCTTGCAGGCAGCATGATTCAATTTGGGTGATTGTAGATCGGATGACTAAATCAGCCCATTTCTTACCAGTAAAGACTAACTATTCAATAGAAGAATATGCCAGATTATATATTCAAGAGATAGTCAAAATTCATGGAGTTCGGGTGTCCATCATTTCAGATAGAGGTGCGCAATTCACCACATAATTTTGGAAGTCTTTCCAGAAAGGTTTTGGTTCGAAGGTGAACCTTAGTACTGTTTTCCATCCTCGGACTAATGGTCAAGCAGAGTGTACGATTCAGACATTAGAGGATCTGTTGAGGGTGTGTGAGATTGATTTCAAGGGTAATTGGGATGATCACTTACCTCTCATTGAGTTTGCTTATAATAGCAGTTATCACTCTAGCATCCAAATGACTCTCTATGAGGCTATTTATGGGAAACGATGCAGATCTCCTATTGGATGGTTTGAATTTTGTGAAGCTGGGTTGGTAAGACCAAACTTGGTTCATCAAGCTATGGAGAAAGTGAAGATCATTCAAGAGAAAAGTTGAAGACAACACAAAGTCGTCAGAAATCCTATACAAATGTTAGGAGAAGAGACTTGGAGTTTGAGGTGGATGATTAGGTTTACTCAAAGGTTTCACCCATGAAGGATGTTATGAGATTTGGTAAGAAGGGGAAACTTAGTCCCCGGTATATTTGTCCTTACAGGATACCCAAGAGGATTAGCGATGTAGCTTATGAGTTGGAGCTACCATCAGAGTTAGAACCAGTCCATCCGGTATTCCACATTTCAATGTTGAAGAAGTGTATGGGTGATCGTTCACTTGTTATACCTACTGAGAATATTGGTATTAAGGGAAACCTATCTTATGAGGAGATACCTGATCGTCAGGTTCGCAAGCTAAGAATCACAGAGGTAGCACCAATCAAGGTCTTATGGAGGAATCAGTTTGTTGAGGAAGCTACTTGGGAGGCTCAGAAGGATATGAAGAAAAGATACCCACATCCCTTTTCTTCCAGAGAAATTCCAGACCAAGGAAATGAATTTTTGTAAAACACTCTTTATATTGATATGCTATATTGTGTTAAAAATGCATGTTTGGTGGTTGAGTTGGGTGTTAGATGTCTCTACCCTCAGTTCTATTTAGAGTAATCTCATTCGAGGATAAATGTTCCCAAGGGGGAGATATTGTAACACCCCGGTCTTAGAAAAAGCTAATTTTAGAAAGAACTAAATTGGAAATAGCCAATTTGAGAGTAGTGCAAGTTATTCTTAAATTGTGAGTGTGGGGTCAACTTCAAACGACCATAACTTTCAGCACATAATGAGTTAGCTAGCCCATGAGATATCAAATTGACGGCGTTGAGTCCTCTTTCCAATGCCACCGAGTTTGCTAAATTCTGAGTTCGGATGAATAAGATATGCCCGTTTGAATGCATCCTCTCTAAATAGAACTTTTCATCCATTTCAAGTAGGGGTATTTTGGTCTTTTCCTTATCCCCATTAAGCTCACACATTTTGACTCACCCAAATAGGGGTCTAAGCTGATTGAAAGCAGTTTTCAATCTCTCAAAAAATACTTAAGCAAGTAAGCGCAAAGTTCAAGAGGAGATGGGAGGAGAGTTCAAGAAGTTCTTCAAGGTTTTGCGGAAATCGCCAAGGACTTGGTTCTTTCGAGGTACGTGAGGTTTCTCTTAGTGATGTATATTTTCATCCTCATGTCAAACATGTATTTCTTTTGGTAAATCATCCACAAAATCATTATGTATAGGTTCTTGAGGAATTCTTAAGGTTTTACTTCATTCTTTATCAGTGGAATCATTTATTTCATTTAGTTTATGAATATGAATGAGTTTGGGAATGAATCATTCGATTCAAAGTGGTTTAGGCCATGAATTGAACAAGAAAAACTCGTTAAAATTTTGGGTTTGGAGTGGGGCATCATTCCCCCAAGGCGCCAGGAGGCCTAGCGCGATGCGCCAGTAGTGCGCCCAATAAGAAAACCCAGTAAATGGGGGCCTGGCACGATGCGCCACCTGTGCACCCAATCAGACCCCAATAAATAGGGCCCTGGAGTGACGCGCCAGCAGTGCCCCCAATCAGACCCCCAATAAATAGTTCATTCTCTGTTCTTGTTCTGTACTTGTTCCTTTGAGCTGAGTTGTCGTTCTATTCTTATAATTAACTATCTAAACCTCTATTAATCATGGAAAGATCTTATGCATATTCTAATCATCGTTATTAAACTCACATTTTCAAGTCAATGTAAAGTTAAGAGGGAAGTTCAACAGTTTTATTTCATAAACACTTAAGAGTTTTCAAAAGTTATTTTTATAACTAAATGTGTACTTTTGTATCTATGTTGATTATTGAACTTGAAATATCAGTTCACAAGTACATGTTTTCAAGAATGTAAACACATCTAATGTTTGAAAAGTATTTCAATCAAGTTCCATTTCTTGTAATGGGTGAATTGAGCATAATGTTATATCTATTATTTTGGGAGTAGTATCGAACACTTAGTTGGGTTAGAGTCTCTTATGATTCGGAAGTCCCACAGAACTACTTAGCCAGCGTAGGATAGGATAGCATTGAATCTTCATGCGACTCCTCACTGCCTCTGAGAAGGCTAATTAAATGGATCCATCGTCACGATATCACCTATACCCCGGCAAAGCATAGGGTGGCCCTAGCAGCGTGAGGTAAAATGCTGTATCATTCCTAGGCTCATGGTAATGGTTGTCGGTTAGAAAAACTCCCCACAAGTAAAGTATACTATTTTCATGTTTCTTTCACTACATATTATATCGTAAAGATTAAATATTTTTTCACTTCATATTCAAGTATTAATCCAGTTATGTCGTGTCAATCTTTCAAAGCTAGATTATTGTTTACTCTAACCTTTTCACGTACCAATATATTCAATATGCTGACGTCATTGAACCTGCATAATTTCATGATGCAAATGCAGGTATTCAGGATCATCAACAGGCGAATAGTTGAGATCATTATCCACTCGCTAACAACATTTGGTGAGGCCTCCTTGCTTTCAGGGGACTCCATTTCATTTTAGTTAGTAGCTTTAGGAAGTGTCGTGGGTTGTGTCTCGACATACATCTCACATTGTTAGAGGCTTTGTAGACAGATTGAGTATATGTTTTCCGTTGTTTTCTCATGATGTTCTATTTAACTCATGATTCATGTTAAGTATTTTGCAAAGATAGTATTCTAAGACTTTCTTAAATGTTCAATTGTTCAACTATTTAAGCTTCTGCATATTGTTTAATGTCAGGTAAGTCATGTAGCCAAGCCAAGGGTTCACTTGCGGATAAAAAATGGTTCTTGAGTGCCAGTCACGTCAAGGGTGTAGGCTTGGGCGTGAAATTAATATCCTTCTCAGCATCCCATGTAGCTTCCAATGCAACATCCTTGGTTTTTAGGTTGATGATCCAGAATCTTAACGGGTATCTCCTTATAAGATAGGCTATCCTTGATACCAATATTCTCAGTTGGTATAATAAGTGAAGGAATGCACATACACTTCTTCAACATAGAAATGTGGAATACCATATACTGATTCTAACTCTAACGGTAGCTCCAACTCATAAGCTACATTGCCAATTCTCTTGGTTATTCGGTAAGGACAAATATACCGGGGACTGAGCTCCCCATTCTTGCCAAATCTCATCACACCTTTTATGGGTGAAACCTTCAAGTAAACCCAATCATCCACCTCAAACTCCAAGTCTCTTCTCCTAACATCTGCATAGGATTTTTGACAAATTTGCGTTGTCTTTAACCTTTCTTGAATAATCTTCACCTTCTCCATGGCTTAATGAACCAAATCTGGTCCTATCAACTCAGCTTCACCACATTAAACCAACCAATATGTGATATACCTATTTGCCCATAAAAAGCCTCATAGGGAGCCATCTAGATACTAGAGTAGCTATTGTTGTAAGTAAACTCTATGAGGGGTAAGTGATCATTCCAATTACTTTTGAAATCGATCACACATGCCCTCAACATATCCTCGAAAGTCTGAATCGTACGCTCTGCTTGGCTATCATTCTAAGGATGAAAAGCAGTACTAAGATCTACCTTCGAACCCAAATCATTTTAAAAGACTTCCAGAACTGAGCAGTGAATTGGGCACTTCTATTTGAAATGACAGACACTTGAACTACATGAAGTTGGACTATCTCTTGAATATATAGTGTAGCATAATCTTCTATTGAATTGGTAGTCTTTACCAATAAGATATGAGATGATTTAGTCATCCAACCTAGAATCACCTAAATCGAGGCATGCTGCTTGCGAGATCACGATAAATGAGTAATGAAATCCATATTGATCATCTCCCACTTTCATTCCGGAATAGCTATATTCTGAGGCACAACACCGGCCATTTGGTGCTCTACTTTGACTTGTTAGCAATATAGACACTTGGCAACGAAATCTGCAATACACCTCTTCATGTTACTCCACCAATAGACTTCTCTCAAGTCACAGTACATCTTTGTGGAACCGGGAGGGATCAAATATCTGGAGCTATGAGCTTCCTCTATGATCCTTTCTTGGAGTTCATCCACCTTTGGTACACACAATCTACCATGATACCTTAACACACCATCTCCCCCTTGTTCAAAAGCCATTATCTTTTGCTTATGAAAATTCACTTTTAATTCAAGCAAAACAAGATCTTGGTCTTATTTCTCCTTCAGACACTAGTGATGATTCAGCCACATTCAACACCATAACTCCAGCTTTGCTGGAATCCAATAGACGGTCTCCCAATCGGGAAAGTCTAAGAACTTCTTTAGACAGTTCCTTCTTGCCTTCCTCAACATGGGCAGTACTTCCCATAGATAGCATGATCAAAGCACCAGCAACAAGTTAGCCTTACCTGGGTGATAGAGGATAATCATGTCGTAATCCTTGAGTAACTCTAACCACCTCCTCTGTCTTAGATTAAGCTCTTTTTGATTGAAAACATATTAAAGACTTTTATGATCTATGAACACATCTACACGAATACCATAGAGATAGTGACGCCATATTTTTAGAGAAAACATTGCCAACTCGAGATCATGAGTCAATAATTCTTCTCGTGAATTTTAAGATGCCTGGAGGCATAGGCTGTAGCTTTACCATTCTGCATCAATACACCACCAAGTAAAACTCTGGACTCATTAAAATACTATACAAAGCCCTTTTTACCATTTAGTAGGGTCAACACTGGGGCAGTAGTTAACTGGGTTTTTAAGATCCATGAATGTTGCAGGAGTATTAGTTAAACCAAAAGACACAATAAGAAACTCATAATGACCACACCTGGTCTAGAATGTTGTCTTCGAGATGTCATTTCTCTTACTCTCAATTGATAATAACCAGATCTGAGGATTATTTTAGAAAAACAAGTGGTACCCTGGAGTTGATCAAAAAGACCATCAATTCTCAGAAGATGATACTTATTCTTTATATTGACCTTGTTCAACTGGCGGTAATCAATACACATGCTGAAATAGCCATCTTTCTTCCTTAAAAATAAGACCAGAGCTCCCCAAGGTAAGACACTAGGTCGAATAAAACCTTTATCAAGAAGATCTTTCAACTGCTCTTTTAAATTAACTGGATCTATTCTATATGGTGGAATAGAGTTATGTCGAGTATCCTGAAGAATGTCAAGGCCGAAGACTATTTCTATCTCAGGAGGGACTCTGGGAAAATCATCTGGAAAGACCTCTAGATACTCACTCACAAATGGAACTGACTGAATAGGCGGTGTCTCAGCACTAAAGTCATTGACTCGGACTAGGTGATAAATGCACCCCTTAGAAACTAAATTTCTAGCCTTAAAGTGTGAAATGAAATGACCCTTAGGCATTGCTGAATTATTTCTCCACTCTACAACTGGCTCATTAGGAAACTGAAACTTACCTACTTGAGTTCTACAATCAACTGAGGCATAACAAGCATGAAGTCAATCCTTACCTAGAATGACATCAAAGTCTACCACGTTTAGCTCGACTAAGTCAGCCACGGTGTCCTTGAGATTGACATAGATGACACAATCACATAAACTGTCTTGGCTAGAATCAACTCACCAAGAGGAGTGAAAACACTGAAGGGCTCAAAAAGTCGTTCAGGAAGAATATCAAACTTCATAGCTTTATACGGAGTCACAAAAGATAGATTTGCACCTGGATCAAGTAATGCGTATACATCAAAAGTTAAAACTTTGATCATGCCAGTGAAAATATCTAGTGAATTCTACGGCTCTTGGCAACTTGTGATATCATACAAACGGTTTTCTCCTCAAGTAGCTCCTCTTGGAGCGCTCTATGTACTAGGGCCATTAAAGAAGATTGGGATATATTGCCCTCATTACCATTTCCTTTCTTGTTCTTAGAGAATTCTCTCATGAAGTGGCATGCCTAACCACACTTAAAGCAACCATTGGAGCCATCACTACACGCTCCTGGGTGGTTTATACCACACTTAACAAATGTAGGAGTTCAATTATCCCATTGTGCCACACTACTTTGCGACTGAGTAGGTCTAGCTCTGGAATTCTGGGAGTTCTAGTTCCTATAGCCACCTATGTTATTTGGTGTAGGTTCACTAGCTCATGATGGAGCAGGTCTAGTTGGCCTTTTTTAAAAAGATGACCAGTAAACATTCCCGGTCTTCTGTTGCCTGGACTTATGACATGTTTCTTAGCCCTCTTACTCTGGAACTCTTCCTTATCTTTCAGCTTATCTTTCTCAACCTTCGTCACATGAACCATAAGTCTGGCTATGTCCATGTCTCCTATCAACATAGCTTCCTTGCCCTCCTTACCTGACAAGCGAGACAACCTAGACCCAAGCAGATTTATCCTGCTTCTCATATCTGCCACCATCTCGGGAGCATAACGAGACAATTGGGTTAACTTAAGGTTGTACTCATGCACACTCACATCCTCTTGTTTAAGATTCAAGAGTTCCCTCACATTTGCTTCCCTTTGCTAACGGGGAAAGAAGCACCCTAGGAAGGTACTTTCAAAAACAGTCCAGCTCACAAGTTGTGCCCCTTCAGCTCTGCTCTTCTTCCATTAGTTGTACCATATCCTAGAAACACCCTTCAATTATTATGCAACTAACTCCACACGCTCAAGATCAGTGATACACATAACATCAAACACTTTCTAAAGCTCCTCCACAAAGTTCTCGGGATCCTTAGTGACATTTGACCTTCTGAATTTTGGAGCATTCATTCTCAAGAACTCATGGATCCTGGATGTATTAGCCACATCTTGACGAACTAGTCTTTGTTGACCAGCTTGAGTCACCATAACTTGACTCAACATTTGGATAGCATCTCGGAACTCAACATTTGTGGCCTCTCTTTGAGGGGGTTGCACTTTTGGTACATTGGGTACCGCTTGGTCTTGTAGATCAACATTTCTTCTTGCAGGATGACCTCAAACAAATCTTCATGGAGCCATGATCTTAAAATATACGCGCAAGTATGAATTATAAAGAAACATTTATAGAGTTGAACTATATCGCACAAAAAAAGAGTAAGAAGGAATTGAAATTTTTCCTAAATGTCGCAGCATCCTGATTATAGACGTGACGCGTTTCACATCGATAAAAAAAACTTTACTGACACGAATTCATAGACACCATAGGACTCTTGCACTCAGTGCTCTGATACCAAGTTTGTCAAGCCCCGAGCCTACACCCTGGGCGTGGCCAGCACTTGAGAACCATGACTGGTCCCCAAGCGAACCCTTGGCCTGGCTGACTACTTAGAGAAAGAATTACTCAGGTAAAATAGGAGCTCAATTACAAAGATTAACTCATAAGGTCTCAATAACTGATTAACTCACTAGATGTCTGAGAGTATTTAAATGAACATAACAATCAACTCAAAGTCTTTAAAACATTAACAAGGGGAATGGGAAAAAGATTCTTCAACTACTACTGTCTATGAAGCCTCTAAATAATAAGAATGATTTCGGGACAAGACCCCCGACAACCTAACAAGAACAAATAAACAATAATGTGAATCCCTTCGAAAAGCAAGGAGGCTCACCAAAGCTAGTTGGAATGCAATAGGATCAACGAAGCACCTATTGATGACCCTCAACACCTGTCTCTGCATCATAAATAAAGTAGTTGAACTCAAAACTGTCTGAAATTCTCAAATAAAGATAAATGTTCAACTCATTCACAAAACACTTACCTCAAGAACTCAAGAAGACTCCATTATTAATAAGGAATGAAGCTAAAACCTCAAGAACTTCATCAAGAATCTCAATACAACGATTACATGAACGAATTCATGGAAGAATTAAATGTGTGGTGTGTGGGTGAACAAACCCAACACTATTGTCACGCCCCGAGCCTACACCTTGGGCGGGACCGGCACCCGGAGACCATTTCTGGCCCCAAGCGAACCCTTGGCCTGGCTTTCTTAACTAAGCGGAAACTTAACTCAACAGAATAACTCAATACCATGCAAGGTTATAAAACAACTTAACTGATGCATAACATACCAAAAGGCAACTCGTGTCTCAAAATAGAATATTTACATATATACATAGATGCGAGACTCAATACTAACTGACTGATTGTCTATAAAGCCTCTACAATACTGAGATGGATGTTGGGACAGACCCCGCAACATCCTAATAGAGCAAAACTAAGAGAACAAAATAACCGAGTCCTCCGAAAAGCAATGAGGCTCACCACTGACTCTGGACTGCTCAACTGGATTAACGGCGTGCTGGATGCTGATCCTGGGTACCTGTGTCTGCATCGTAATAAGATGCAGGCCAACTGGCATCAGTACATGGAATGTACGAGTATGCGAGCTGGAAAGCTAAACCACAACTTAAGCTTGAAAGGAGTACAAGAGAACACTTACCTTG
>JAJOON010026037.1:0-23491 GCA_029582645.1 Solanum megistacrolobum
GTGTCCCTACTTATGTTTTGTGTCTAAGATGGCCATGTGAGACTTAGACTTCCGCTGTGTGTTTTTAAAGTTGTTTTAATGAAGTTTGAATGTGTGGATGTAAATAAGTTTTTTCATTCTGCACTATTATCATTATTGAATGCAATGAATGACTATGTAGCTTTTATAAGACCCCTTCGGGGTCGAGTACGCCTTGTTATGACTTGGGGGTGCTCCCGGGTCGTGACATGTGTATCCCCTCGTGGGACTGCCTTGGGTGAGTAAGCTTCATGCACCAAAATCCTAGCTACTGCCTAACCTTCACGAGCAGGACCACGGGTCGTGGTCCTCACCACGGCTCGTGAAGGTGGCTCGTGACACCTAGGCAGGGTCATTAATTAAAGGTTAGTTTGGGCTTTTCCTATTTTAGTCCAATTAAAGTGAGACCATTTTGGGTATTTTTAGGGGTACTATATAAGTTGTTTTAGGTCAAAATACACCCAAACCAAGTCATTATATTCAAACACCCAAATCAAACCAAATGTTCTCTTCCTCTCAATATTTCTCTCTTTAGAAGTTCCCAAAGAAGAAGAAGAAGAAGTGGGTGCTAGGGTATTAAGAACCAAGGTATTTCTTCTCAAATTTAGGGGAAAACTCCACTAAGGTATGATGGTTTTTCATCTATCGGTAGTTTTCACCCATAGAGTCCCTTCAAAACTTGGTTTTAAAGATTCTAATTTCCTACAAACCTAGGGTTTCAATCTATGTCATGGGTCTACTTCCAAAACGTTTTCAATTGTTTATTATGGTTGGTTATGATGAATTATGATTGGATTGATGGTGTATTGTTGAATTATGATGAAATTTCCCCATGGACCCATGATTCCCCCATATTGCTAAACTATGAATTGATGATATGGGTTGACTGGTATTAGAAGTATGTCAATTGATTATGTTATGTTGATTAGTTATTGAATCATGAAATTCTCCTATTATAATGTAGTAATTGTAGATGTTTGGGTTGATTGTGATTCATGGCCCTTGAAGGGTAAAATATGAGGGTTTGTACATCTTTATGAGAATTGTGTATGAGCTTATGATTCACTTAGAAAGTGAAGATCCTACGATTATTGTGTAATTGTGGTATTGTTGTAAGATTATTCCCCCCCTACCCTTACAATGACTACGTATGAAATGTCTATGACTATGATAGTATTGTTGTGTTGAAGGAAAGACTATTCTCATGAACACACTATGATGATGATGTGAAAGGTTTACTCACATATTGATGATTCTAAGGTTGAAAGGACATTCTCACCTAATGAATCTATGAGCTATTATGATACTATGTTTGTTTGAAAGCCTAGTGCATTATTTCATGAACATTAACTTAAGTAAAGACTTAATATGAATTTTTAAGGTTATTATGCTTAGCACCGAGTGGATATGAATATGAAATGGAAGATTTTATGTTAGAAAGTTCGGCTTCCTAAAGTAAGTTATCTCATGAGATGGAAACCTTTTACGTTAGAAAGTCTGGGTTTCTAGTAGCAATCTCCTTATCCCATAACTATGTGCCCACATAGGATTTTAGCTAGTGGATCCACCTAAAATATAATGTGTTAGTTCTACCTTAGGCAAGTAGGACACCTCTTTTTGGTGTGGGGGTAAAGCACTGGATTCTATGTAGCTCACATGGTCTATGTAGGTTATGGCTATATTTCCCTGCATGATAAGAATATGAATATGACAAGGACATGAACTATAACTATGACTTCTTAAGAAGTACTACTTAGTGTTAGTGGGGGTATGAGACTCCATTTATGCATTTCACAAGTGGGCTTTGAGAGTGTTTATGGTGAGGTTCTCTTATGATATGAAAACTTATGAATTATGCATGTATGATATGTAATATTGTTAAGGATGACTTTACTTGCTACAAGTTATGAATATGAATACTTCCTTGTCTATGAATGTTGGCTAATGATGAGGTCAAGGTATGATCTGTATGATGTTGGTGACCTAAAAGTGGTACTTAGTCTTAGGTAGGATTATGGGATATTATCTAGGAATTGCACAAGTATAGCTTTGGGTTTCTTATGATATGGTTTGACATTTGTTTCTTCACAAATGTGCATGTTGTCTTTTAAACTTGATAAATGCATGGTTTGAACTAAATGTCCCCTTTTAAGCATATTTTAATGATTTTTATGCATGGCTTCCATGCTTAGTACATTTTTGTGCTAACCCATATTCTCTACCTTTTTCTATAAGTGTAGGTCCTGGTCGTTGAGGTTGCTTCTCTTTGATTGAAGGCTTGGATTGATTCTCTCCTTGCCTTGGTGAGTCCTCATGGTTCAAGAAAAAGAGCTATTCTTTTTTGTTTCCTTTCTTATGTTCTACTTAGAGACTTTAATGGAAAGGTTATGAAATTATTGAGATTCTACTGTAGTAGATGGTTCATTGAGATAATGTTTAGACTCCTATTTTTGATATTAAGAAAAACACTTCGATTGTAAAAGTCTTAAATTCCGCATCATTTCTATTACTTATGTTGATGATTATACTAAGGGTTGTATGAGATCCCTTCGGGGTCGAGTACGCCATGTTACATCTAGGGGGTACCCCTGGGTCGTGACATAATGCAGCCGAATTCACATTAGGATTCACTGGAGCTACAACTTCTCTATTGGCTTGAGCCGTCCCAGCTTGAGCCAATATTTGGATTGTAGATCTATACTCCACATGGGTCACATTCTGAACCAAAGGATCAACTGGAGCTTGATGAGCTTGAGGAGGAGCTCCTTGATTCACATTCTCATCTTCCATCCTTCTAGAGTTAGCCCTTCGTGTATTCATATCCTGAAGACACACAAGAGAAGGATTAGGAAAGAGAAATCTTTTAGAGTTAAAATCCAAGGCATGACTTAAGAGTAATGAAGACGTGAGATTTCCTAAACATCTTGTAGCCACTCATTCATAAATGTGGCGCGCTTCACACTCATCAATAAGACTCTACTAGACATTCCTTATGAGACATCATCCTAGAATCATTCTAAACCTCGTGCTCTGATTACCAAGTTTGTCATAACCTAGGGGTACCCCTAGATGTAACAAGGCACATAGAACCTGAAAGGCACCACGTAAGCCACTTAGCATATCATAACATAAGCAATAGAACAATAAGAGTAAAAATGCATTTCAAGTCCAAAATTTTCATAAAGTAAAATCGGAAATCTAGACTCTAAGTCTCAACATAGACATCTATTACAATATTCAAATTAGAAAAGGGATACAACCCATACAACATAGTCCGAAAAGGAAATACAAGAAATGAAACTACAATGAGAAAACAATCATCCTCGAATCATGAGGACTCACCAACAAGCTAGGAGAATAAAAAAATCCAAGATTTAGCCACAAAGATGATCACCTTGAGAACCTGACTTTACACTTGGGGAAAAATGTAGGAAAAGTATGGGTTAGTACAAACATGCACTAATTATGATAGTCATGCATAAAAACATTGAAAACATGCTAAAAGGGATATTTCATTTGAATGCATGCAATTTACTAAGTTAAATCATCATTTTGAAGATAGTGGGAAAGCACAAATCATAAGCATAATCAACTCATATATCACCATAACATAAGAGCAACATATCATAAATACCCTCAAAGCATACTTGTGCAGTGCATGAATAAGACCCCATAAATCTCATCCATATTAACTAAAGCTTCTTGAGTAACCATAGTTCATAATTCATATTCTTGTTCATATTGTCATAGTGGGAAATAAGCCTTAACTGACATAGACCATGTGAGCTTAACATGGAATCCGGTGTCTACCCCACACAGAAAAGGGGTTTTCCTACTTGCCTAAGGTAGAACCATACTCCTAGCTTATGTGGATCCACTAGCTAAATACCTATGAGGGAACATAGTTTATGGGATAAGGAGATTGCTACTAGAAACCCGGACTCAACTAAGGTAGAAGGTTTCCATCTCATGAGACATACTTTGGGAACCCGGACTCAACTAATGTAGAAGGAGCCCATTTGGAATGGCAGACTCAACTAGTGTAAAAGTTTCCCTCTCATAATCAATATCCACTTGGTGCTAAGCATTAATTCCCATGGAGTTCATATTAAGTCCTGATTTAAGTTCATATTCATGGAAGAATGTCTTGACACTCAATCCAACATAACTCATAAGATAGCTCATTAGATCATGTGTGAGAATAACCTTTCACCGTCCATGTCTACATATAGGTTCAATAGGTGAGAAAGCCTTTCGACCCTAGAATCATCATATTGTGAGAGAACCTTCCACATCATATCATAATCATACGTAAGTGTGTATATGAGTATAACCTTTCAACAAAACAACAACTAGATCATAATCATAGTCACTTTTCTCTCAAAGTGTTCTTAAAGCATATAGTAAACTTGATAAATCATGCATAATATCATAATTTTGCCCTTACAAGGATCAAAGCTCATACTGAATCAACACATCTAGAATTCAGTACATTAGAAATGGATACTAACATAATTCAAGTAGCTAAATTACTACAAGCATAATCTCATAATATCCTTCTTTCATCCACAAACCCACATCACAAGATCATAATTGGGAAATATAGTGATTTCATGGATTCTTGGGGATTTCATTACAAAAACCATAATAAATCATCAGTTCAATCATAATATAAAGTAATTCAAGCATTAGAGTCGTTTTTGAAAGGAATCCATGACTTAGAATCAAACCCTAGCATTTAGGGATTTCTATCTTAGAAATTGGGGTTTTGAAGGGGATCCATGGATGAAAGCTATCCATGGATGAACGACTACCATACCTTAGCAATGAAATTCAATGAATTTGAGTAGAAAACCTAGCTCCTTGAACCCTAGCTCAAACTTCCTTCTTCTTCTTCGTGGAAGTTCCAGAGAGAGAATATTTGGAGAAGATGAAGTTTTATCTTGGGATTTAGAAATAATGAGGTAATTGACTTAATTTATGGGTCTAAAATCAATATATAGTTAGTCTAAATTAGAACAAAACGACATCACCTAATATTAATTAAAACAGGAAAACCCCAAAGTACCCTTCAACAAATTCCCAAAAATGGTTTCCAGGTGACCACCCACGACCCACCACTGACGGACTGTGGTTGGACCCACGAATCGTGCTGGTGAACCCTGGTTTAGTTTTGGGACTTGGTTCCTTGGACCATGATTCACGATCCCTCACCCACGGGCGTGGATGGACCTACGGGGCGTAGGTCCCCTTCGCGGGTCACTATCAAGGCAATTTTCTAGGGTCTTCCTCAAGGACCCATGATTGGTCCTTGGGGGTCGTACCTTGACGTTCTAACACGAAACCCTTCATTTTTAAGTACAAGGAGTTACATCCAAGACCCTAACCTTCACATTAAGCTCTAGTTTAGCCTACTAATTTCTCGAGTGTTACAGTAGCATGCATAGCAAGATATAAGAAAAATCAAAGAGATAAAAGAAACATTTCAAGTTTAAGAGCTTTATAAAAGTAAAGCGGAAGTCTACATTTTTCTCATATGCCATATAATACATCAAGAGTGACCGAGACGTAACCCTGGCATCATGTACAAAATCTAAAAGTAAGAAATGACCAAAAACTATAAAGGTTTGGTTCTCAACACATGAGGACTCATCACAGCTCGAAATCTCTCCAACAACCTCTAGCCATGAAACTGAAAACCCTCAAGGTCAGACCTTAGATTTGGGGAAGTGTAGGCAAGAGTACGTGTAAGTACTAAATATGTACCAAGTTTGATAGCCATGCATAAAATATTTGACAACTTTAGAAAATTGAGATTTTCATTAAGTGCAGTGACAGAGATAAATCATGAATGTAAAAGAACTAGAAGCCACAAGTCATAAAACATGATCAATGCAAGGAAGCATCCTTTTAAAACGTTCAAAAGATACTTATAAAAGTAAACTTAGTTTATTGTTGTGGGAAGTTACCTTTTAACCGACATAGAGACCACGTGAGCTATAAACATGGAATCCACTGTCTCCCACACCGAATAGGGTTGTCCTGCTTGCCAAGGTAAGGACCATAAACTTCTAGCTTAGGTGGATCTACTAGATAATTTCTAAATTAGACAACATCCTATGGTGGCACTTAGTTAAGGGACAAGGAGATTGCTACTATAAATCCGGCCCCTACTTAAGGGGAAACTTCCATCTCAATATCCTCTCGGTGCTAAGAGTAATTCCCATAGAATAGTCAATTATGCTTACTTGTATTTATTAACCATGGAAGGGCACATAATATCGCCAATGAAAACTAAGTCATGTATCATCCTTGGAAAGGTATCATTCAATAACAAATCCAAGCTAGGTTTCATTAGAATAGCTCCTTAAATCTTTGATTCAAAGTTTAGTTGAGAAAACCTTTCAACCCTAAGAATCCTTATTACAAGCATGATTTGACGTGTATATGAGAAATCCTTTAAACAACACAACACAACAACATTATCATTGATGCTTCACTTCTCAAAGCATCCTTAAAATATTTACATCAATTTCATGAGAACATGCATGATTTCATAAATTCATCATTCTTAATTCCATAACCCACAGTAGATCACCATAACTTGGAAAACATGGGATATGCATGGGTTCGTGAGGATTTATCATAAAATCATACAATTATATCAATTTATGCTTAAAAGATCATAAAACAATCAATTAAATCAACAATTAAGAGAACCCATAACATGAATGAAAAACCCTAACTCATAAGGGAATTTATAACTTAGTGCTAAAGAATTGACTTCAATGGAGGATTAGGAGTCTTGATAGTGGAACTCTAGATTTCTTCTTCAACTTCTAGAGAGAGAATTATTTAATAGGAAGACTTGATCTTCTTTTATGAAATTGTGAGAATGATCATAATTGGGGAAAATTTGGGGTTAAAACACTTCTATAGGAGTTCTAGGTAAGGGTAAAATGAAATGGGATTGTATTTAATCAATTTGGAAAAGACCCTGACTAACAGCTGATGCGATCACCTCACAGCAACCTCCATGGCTCGTGTAAGGGACCACGACTAGTTATGGAAACCGTGGTCCTTAGTCAGTGGTCCTTGAACACTGACCATCCATCACTACTGCCTTTACGCCTCGTGAGGCTGACCACGAGCTCTCAAAGGGATCGTGGGAAGGGAGCCCTATTGGACAGCTTCAGGAAAGGTTTTACGGGCACCACTACGAGACGTGAAGCTCACCACGGGCTATCACTTCCTTCGTGAGAGGGACACTTGCGAGGTAGGTCTTGGTCACATTCACGAGCCCTCCAATAGACCGTGGTCCTCTTCATGGCCCATCTAGGGCTTCGTGAGGAGTTCCATGGTCCACCTTTGGGCTTGTGAGTAGCCCACTTAATCCTTCCTAGTACTTTATTGACGTCGAGATCTTTCATTATCTCCCCCTTGAGGACATTCATCCTCGAATAAGATTAAAAACATAAGATAGAGAAATACTCTATCCTATCAGCCCAATTATGCATGACATCACATAATTACTCATATTCGAGGAGGAATCATCAACTCCAAGCTAAAGCATGTTCAAAACATCATATCGTGAGGTCTATATGCAACTCATACTCAAATGTACATAAACACGCAAAAATCAATAAAGTTGACTAATTTTCTCAAATTTTAGGTTTTTCATAAATCATGCATAAATGAGGAAATCATGGGAATATCTAAGACACATGACACCAAAAGAGTAAACCATGAGGAACTGAATACCTCAAGCTAAAGTAGGGAAGAAGGGAAAGAGATAAGGATAACGGGATATCATATCGGCCTCGAACTCCCATGTAGCACCCTCAACTAATTGATTCATCAAAATAAATTATACAGAAGCAACTTCTTTATTTCTCAACTTCTTAACTTGTCCGTCTAAAATCTTGACCAGAATTTCTTCATAAGAAAGATTCTCCTTAATTCCCAAACCTTCTGGGGGAACTATAGATGTCGGATCTCCAGCACATTTCTTCAACAAATTGTCATGGAAAACAGGATCTACAGATGCCAAATCACAAGGCAAATCAAGTTCATAAGCAACCTTTCCAATCCGTTTCAAAATCTGATATGGGCCCACATAACGAGGACTAAGCTTCCCTTTCTTACCAAACCTAATTACACCCTTTATGGGTGAAATTTTCAAATAGACGCTTTCATGAATATCAAACTCAAGATCCCTTCTTCTAACATCGGCATAGGAATTTTGCTGAATTTGAGCCATTTTCAGCCTTTCCCTAATAAGCCGAACCTTCTCCATAGCCTCATGCAACAATTTGGGACCTATCAAGGCCACCTCAACCACTTCAAACCAACCTGTAGGATACCTACACTTCCTACCATATAGAGCCTCAAATGGAGCCATATCAATACTTGAATGATAACTTTTATTGTATGCAATCTCAATCAAAGGAAAGTGACCATCCCAATTACCCTTGAGGTCAATTACATATTCTCTTAACATATCTTCCAATGTTTGGATTGTACGCTCATCTTGCCAATCAGTTTGTGGATGAAAGACCGTACTAAGCTTAACACGAGTACCAAGACACTTTTGGAATGATTTACAAAACTGAGAGGTTAATTGGGTAGCACGATCAGAGATAATGGATAGGGGCACTCAATGCAACATAACCATTTCCCTCAAATACAACTTGTTGTTTTCCTCTGCTGAATAGGAAACCTTGACGGGATTTAAATAAGCCGATTTAGTCATCCGATCTACTATATCCCAAATGGAGTCATGTTGTCACCGGGTGCTGGGCAAACTAATGATAAAGTCCATATTCAAATCTTCCCACTTCCAAGTAGGAATACTAATATCTTGTCATAAACCTCTCGGTTTTTGTTGCTCAACTTTCACTTGTTCACAATTCGAACACTTAGCCATAAATTCTGCAATAGCTTTCTTCATCCCATTCCACCAATAGACCTCCCATAAATGATGATATATCTTGATGGCTCCCGGCTGAATGAAATATCGAGAACTATGGGCTTCTGATAAGATTTACTCTTTCAAGTCACCAACATTACGAATACACAAACGTCCCTGATATTGAAGCACACCATCTCCCCCTTGGGATAAAGCCTCTATGGACTTTTTAAGTACCACTTCTTTTAATTCAACCAAAGTCGGATCAAGACATTGCTTGGCCTTCACGTCCACCACAAAAGACTATTTTGAACCAATGTGAACAATAAGACCACCCTTGGTAGAGTCCATTAATTGAACACCCAACCGGTCCAATCTATGCACATCTCGAACCAACTCATTTTTGTCATCCTCAATTTGAGCAACACTACCCATAGATGACCGACTAAGAGCATATAGTACTACATTTTCCTTGACGGGGTGATAGAGAACACTCATATCATAATCCTTTAGTAACTAAAGCCACCTCATTTGGGAAAGATTCAAATCCTTCTGATTAAAGACACATTGCAAACTCGTATGGTCGGTAAGGACATCGAAATGAACGCCACACAGATAATGCCTCCAAATCTTAAGAGCAAACACAGCTGTCGCTAATTCAAGATCTTTGGTAGGATAATTATTCTCTTGCATCTTAAGTTGCCTTGAGGAATAGGCAAAGACTTTCTCATGTTGCATAAGGACACATCGTAACCAAATTCTCGATGCATCACAATAAACCACAAAACCATCAGTTGCTTCTAGTAACGTCCACACCGAAGCGGAAGTAAGTCTATCCTTGAATTCTTGAAAACTCTTTTCACATGCCTCAGACCATATAAACTTAACCTTCTTTGGAGTCAATGTCTTCAATGGAGAAGCAATCGAAGAAAATCCTTCAACAAACCTTCTATTGTAACTGGCTAAACCCAAGAAACATCAAATATCCGAGGGGGATAGAGGTCTAGACAAATAGTTGACCGCATCCATCTTCTTAGGATTTACCTTAATACCCTTACTTGAAACAATATGACCAAGAAAAATCACGGACCTTAACCAAAACTCGCATGCAAAACTTTGCAAAGAGTTGTTGGTCCTTGAGAATTTGCAACACAATTCTCAAATGATCAATATGCTCACCCTCATTCCTTGAATATATTAATATATCATCAATGAACACAATCACACACATGTCAAGGTATTGTCTAAACACCCTATTCATTAGATCCATAAATGTTCCCAGAGCATTAGTCAAACCAAACAACATTACCAAAAACTAAAAATGACCATACCGAGTTTGAAAAGCTGTATGCGTGATGTCATCATCTTTCACCCTCAATTGGGGATAACCCGACCGAAGGTTAATCTTGGAAACATGGTTTACCCCTTGAAGTTGGTCAAACAAGTCATCTATCCTTGGAAGCGTATATTTATTCTTAATGGTGACCTTGTTCAGTTTTCGGTAGTCAATACACAAATGAAGCGAGGCATCTTTATATCTAATAAATAAAATTGGAGCACCCCATGGAGAGATACTTAGCCGGATGAAATCCTTACCCAACAAATCCTTCAATTGCTCTTTTAACTCCTTTAGTTCTATCGGAGCCATTTGGTAATGAGGGATAGAAATAGGCTGCATATCTTAGAGAATGTCAATACCGAAGTCTATTTCCCTTCCTGAAGGAATACTGGGTAAATCTTCTAGGAATACTTCTGGAAACTCATTCACAATGGGAACCGACTCGAGAGTAGGAGTTTCAGATTCTACATCCCTCACCCTAACTAGATGATAACACAACCCTTAGAAATCATCTTTGTAGATTTAAGATAAGAGACAAGCTGACCCTTAGGCATAAAATTTCGCCCTTTCCACTCTAGGATAGACTCATTTTAAAATTGAAACTTGACTACATGGGTTCTACAATCAATATAAAAATAGAATGAATGCAGTCGATCCATACCAAGAATAACATCAAAATCTAGCATATCAAGCTTTACAAGATCAATATGAGTAACTCTATGGGACACTTTCTAAAGACCCTCTTAGCCACATTTGAATAACCAATAGGAATAAAGACATCAAAAGGATCTAACAACACATTCGGTAGAATATCAAACCTCATGGCAATATATGGCGTCACAAAAGACAAGATAGCACTGGGGTTAAGTAAAGAATAAACATCAAGTTGGTTACTTGTTACAAACCCCCATTGTTAATTGACACTTTTGTGTCACCCCATTGATTTAGTATGTTTGTATTCGACAATGTTTTTAGCTATGAAAAATTAGAACATAATTTTATTTTTCTATTAATTCTCAAGCCCACCCCCTTGGGAATTGACCCCAACCCTTGGTTGGGTTACTTTACTATTGTTCGAACTTAGACACTTGCATTGGAAGTTGTGTCTTGAGTTCTCAAATATCAAAATGGTGTCGTTGCTGGGGAGTGGTGTTACTTGAGAGTTCTTAGTTTGGTAAATTTTTTGTTCTTCTTAGTTGTAGTTCACTTACTTAATTTTCAGTTTTGTTACTATTGTTTGTGTTGAAAACAGAAAGCATGAGTGTTAATGGCAGCAACGGCAGCTAGGTGGTCCACCAAGACGACATCTGAAATCTTAACGATGTCCAAGGGCCCAACATTAATGACCCCAATCTCATGGGAGGTATTGGGGCCATCCGTTTACCACCATCCGAGGGAAATACAGTGTTCCACATAACGAGCATTATGTTGCAACTCTTGCAACTAAAGAGACTTTTCAGTGGATTGGCTTATGAGGGTCCTCACAAAAATCTTCGAAACTTCATGGATGTGTGCGGACCATTCTCTTTAAAAAACATCTCTCAGGAGTCTGTTCGGTTAAGGTATTCCCTTTTGTCGTTCATGGGAGAGGCGTGCAAGTGGCTGGCGGAGTTGCCTCGCAAATCCATCACTTCTTCGGAGGAATTGGTAACCGCAATTAATGTGCAGTTTTCCCTCCTTCGAAGATGATGACTCTTCGAGATAGTAGCTAAAGCTTAAAGTGTTTGGAGGGCGAGCCAATCAATGAGACTTGGCTAAAGTTGGTGCTACAATGCCCGACTCATGGTTTGCCCGACAGTGTCGTGCTACAGTACTTTTACCGAAGCTTGGATTCGGTAAACAAAGGTGTCGCGGATCATCTTTCAGCTGGAGGCCTGATGCAGCAACCGTATGAAGTAGCAACCCAACTCTTAGATGGCATGACGACCGTCAATAGGGCATTATACACTCGTGAAGACCAAGTCTCCCCTCTCACATTCAAGCTATCCAAGGAGCAGATGGAAAAACATAATGAAAGAGACCAAAAAATGGCCAAGATCATGACACAGCTTGACATTTTATCTAAAAAAATCATGGGGGCTGGTGCTCGTGGTGTCAACATTGTGGGGGTCGAGTGTGCAAATCCTGAGGAGGTGAAATTTGAAACCTTGTATAATGAGAAAGTGAACTTCCTAGCAACCCAAGGTGGTGGTTATCGTTCAAACTACTCAAGGCAGGGTGGTAACCAAGGTTAGGCTAGAGATGAAGGATGGAAGGATCGTGAATGAAGAGACCAAGATCTTAATTGGAAGGATGGGGAGAAGGACAGGTATGTTCCTCCCCACAAGCGCCAAAAGCCAAAGGATTCGGAGGGTGGTACGTCTGAGGATATGCTTTCTCGTATCCTCAATAAAGTTGAAGGGTCAGACAAGATCTTAAAATAGTTGAAATAGGATGTGTTGACCCTTAGCCAAACCGTTACCTCCCATTCAGTATCAATCAAGCAGCTGGAGACCCAAATGGGTCAGATGTCGTCTCACGTAAAATCGAGACAGAAATAGGGTTTGCCTATTGACACTATCGTCAATCCCAAAAATAAGGTTTGAAGGTGGACTTGCGTCGTGCCACGACGTTAATTGAGTCGTTGTTTGGGAGGCAACCCAAAACCATTTATTGCATTGTTTTGCTTTGATAAAATAATGGTGTGTTGATTGTGCAGATGGAAGTGTGGAGAGTGAACGAAAAGTGCAGATTGGTGAGTTACAGGTCCATTTCGCGAATTTCTGAAGGGTTTGGCGGCCCCGAACCAGACCGCCGTTTGACTCAAGACCAATTTACATTGGAGTCTGTAAAACTCGGTGACCTTAGGAAATTATTGGCGAATCGCTGATCATGTCAGCGATCTCAATAGAGACCGCCGTTTGGACTCCAACAATACATGGAGGTTTTGAAAAATTCAGCGAGGCAAATGACTACTTGGCAATACGTTGAATAGTTTGGCGATCGGGACTAATGTCGCCGAATGGGAGAAAACTAGACGGGTTTTCAAGCCAAAGGTTTAAAAGTTTCAAACTCATTCCCTTTCCCTCACTTTTTCATCTTCCCAAACTCACACCTGCACTCTAGTCTTAAATTTCCTGCATTTTTGGAGTATTTTTAGTATCGAATTGTGCTACGAGTTGGATTACATTGCTTCCTAACATCTCAATATCCATTTGATCGGCATAAAAGGTTGGTACTTCAAAAACCCCGCATTCATTTTGTCGAAATTCTACTCATTTGCAATCTGGTAAGCTTGTTGAATTCTGCTGGGCCTCTCTGATTGGATCGAATTGCTTAATTGCCTATTCCTATTCGATAACTCTTGTTGAATGGTGAAATCCCTCTTTCTAGTGCGTTAAGTTAAATTAATTTACAATAGGGAGTGCTTTTATGTTACGAGTATTAGTTGAATTTGTTCTGTAGGAGCATAAATTGCATTTTTGGGGGTTGCAAGGCTTATTTCTAGAAGTTGGGTTGATAATAGGCACGACGAGTCATTTCGGTGAGCTGAGACGAGCTCTCCGAACCACTCAGCGGTTCGCCTAGTTGCACTACCTCGCCTTTGATATCATGCTTTATGTGTTGTGGCTTCTGTACCTTTCGGCGAGAAGCATGAGGTCGGTAAAAGCAGTCGGTGACTCACCGAAAGTCTTCTTGTTCGCCCTTTGTCTGCACCCCTGACCCCTGCTGCACTGTACCTTTCGACGGACACCCTTTTGTTCGCTGAAAATATTCGGCGACTCGCCGAATGGACTGCTAAGTCTGCCTGCAGCTGATGGTCTTCGGTTTGCTTGTCGAACATTTTCTCACTTTATCTCAAGGCTTTGCAGACATGGCCAGACCTAAAGTTGCAAGAAGAAAAATGCCAACCTAACATATAAAGGCACAAAACTCCAAAAGAGATGCAGGGATGACAGATCACCCCTAAGCAATGAGCGAGAACAAGAAAGCCAGTTTCAGTAAGAGGATTCCCATTCACCCTAATGTCCCTTCGTGGGCTCGAGGGTTCATTAACGGGATACATGCCTTTGGAGCTGCTCACGATTTGGACAATATGGCTAAGGCTAATATCGCTGCAGCAATTGAGGCAAACATAGAAAATGAAAACGAGAGTTAGAATGACAACACTCCGGGCACTGATGCCCAAACAGATGGAGCAACTGTTTAGACAGAATCCCTTATTTACCTCCCTCTCTGTCTTTCTTTATTTTACCTTTCAGATTATGTGTTTTTTGCATTTGAGGACAAATGTTTTTGTTTGTGGTGGGATGAGGCCTACCTTTCTGTGCTATTTGTGAATCGTGTTTTGTTTGAGTATTTGGGTTGTGAGATATAATGTTGTGTTAATTATGTTTTTGTGGATGTTTAAGCTTGTGGCTCCGTGTTTTAAATCGCAAAATGATTTTAACCTTTCCAAAAAAAAATTCCACCTCTCACGTGTGAATGTGGCTGTTCTTTTGCAAAATTTGAGTTTCGGTTCCGATCAATATCGATGACTTGAATAGTACTCTTAATCGAACGAACATGAATGTACGGCTACGATGAGGCAAAATGAAGTTGCATATATAATATATGAACTCTTTTCATCTCGTTGTGATTATCCATGTATCAAATTGATTCTCATGTGATGACCGTTGCACACTAGCGAAAGTGTGGAATCTTGTTTGACTTTAGTGTCGATTCCATGTGTGATGAGCTTATTGTGAACCATGCATGAATACACCTAGAATTTGCCCCGTTGGTCCGATCGACTAAGTAAGGCTATCTCTTGATATGATCTTAGGCAACTTCGAAGAGTGTGAGCCAATTTGATAGATACCTCTTTGTGGCCTACCTTGTGAGCATGTGTGAACCTCTTTTGAACACCCTTTGAGCCTTACTCTTTTTTGAAAGAAACTTGATGAAGACTAAACCTTTCTTTATCCATTCCCCATAACCCTCATGAAGTTGTGGTTAGTTTGAATAGACAACTTAGGCCAAAAGCCTAAGTTGGGGTGTGATGAAAAGAGAAGGCAAATCAAGAAGTGCAAGAAAGTCCCTCTTACCCATGTTTTGAGAAAAATGGAACCCCTCCATACAAAAAGAAATGAGAAAAGAGAAAGAAAAAGAAAAAGAATGAAAAAGAAAGTTGTGGAATAAAGTACAAAAGAAATGGGGTTCCCAAACAATCCATGGAAAGGGAATAATAGGATGACTTATGAGCACTAAAGAGAATGATGAAGGAAAAGAAAAGGAAGTGTTGTGAGCACCACATTTCATGAGGATGAAAGTCACTGAGCCTAAATGACCATACCTTTGCACTCAGCCCCATTACAAGCCTTGAAAAGACCTTTTTGATCTTGAGTAAGCCGGAACAAATGTTGATAGGAAAATACGAGCAAATCTATGGGTGAAAGCATGCATTGTGTTGTTCCTTGTGAGAGTGAGCATTGCATTTGATTCCGGAACTTTAAATGATTAAACCTTTGTGGGTGAGTATGGAATCATCATTTCTGTTAGGGCATTCAAATACTTTTGTTGAGCTCGAACTTGCATTTGAAGCAAGTATTGTGAGCTTGAGAATCTTTGAGAATGGTGTGTCACAACTTGAATCTTTGGGTACACATTTGATCTTTGCATAAGTAAATTGAGTCTTCTTGTGTGCATTCATGATTGAGTCTTGTGTAGCACTATTCGAGACCTCTTTTTTGAACGGCTGAACATGAGTTTTCTTGAGGACAATTAGTGTCCTCAAATGCACATTTTGTCTCAATATCTGATGATAACCCTTAAGTTTAAGGTATTTGGAGTTTGAGGGAAATAATGGACACTACTTAGCAAAAAGGAACAAAGGCAGCTGAAAGAACGAAGAAATGAAGATTTGAGAATCCCCAAACCCATTCGGCAAGTCGCCAAAAGGTCTTATCCCCGACTGTTGTTCCAGTGTGCTGAGCCCTGAAGGAAAGAATCAAATCAATGGTGAAAAGAAGCAGTCGGTGTGTCACCGAGCAATTCTGCGAAGCAGTACTATGTCACCTAATGATCCAAAACACGATGATGCTGAAGGCTAACGCAAGACGGCGATGAACTAGACCAAAGGGCGGATCGCCAAGTTGATTGGCGATTTCGACTAACTTCGCCGAGTGATCCTTCGCAACACAAATTTTTGAAAACTATAAATACTCGTTGAGAATTATTATTCTAGTATCGAATTTTTCACTTTGAACAATAATTTTTTCAGACTTTGCTTCTATTTTTTAGTTCTAAGTTTGGAGAGGGTTTTGAAGAACTTGGACGTTCAAAGGGTTTCAACTCCAAGATTTTGGACTTGGGTCTTGTGGATTCTTCACTCTTGACTTGTTTTGAGACTTAAATCTTCATACCCATTTAAATGCAAACTCATATTGGTATAAATTTCTATCTCTTATACATGTCTAGCTAAAGCCCCAATTCTTGGGGTGTGATTTTGTGAATACGGGTTAAGTCAATTGTTGGGTCTTGCTTGTTGATAGTTTAATCGTTGTTTAAATGTGATTTCGTTTAGTAGTTGTGTTGAAACTTAATGAAATTGTAGTTGCAAATACAATTTCATCTTTGTGTTTTCGGCTTGCTCGAGAGAGAGGTTGTAAAACTAAGACTACTAAATGGATGGTCGGTGGGATTGGGTCGACATGAAGTTCAGCTCGAGAGAGTGAACCCTAGTCCTTCTCCCACACACTCAGCTCGAAAAAGTGAGTCGGCTAAGGCGAAGGCTGTTCTTCATGCGGCAACTCAGTGTTCAAGAGAAACTGAGTTTATTCGGGGTAAGTTGCCCGAGAGAGAATTTACCCCCACTATGGTCTAGCCTATTCACAAATATTCAACGAATTTACTATCTAAAGCATGTACCCAATGATCTAGTTTAACCCGTATTCCTATCACATTCCAAGAATCTCATCTCCTTGATTAGTACTCGTTGCATTTTCACTGATTATAGCTTACTTGTTACCAACCCCCATTGTTAATTGACACTTTTGTGTCACCCCTTAGATTTAGTATGTTTGTATTCGACAATCTTTTTAGCTATGACTAATTAGAACTTAATTTTATTTTTCTATTAATTCTCAAGCCCACTCCTTTGGGACTCGACTCCAACCCTTGGTTGGGTTACTTTACTATTGTACGATCATAGACACTTGCATTGGAATTTGTGTCTTGATTACGCAAACATCACTCCCTATTGGTGTCAAAATCCCAAAGATTCTGAGGGTGTCCGTACAGAAGATATTCTCTCATGCATTCTCAACAAGGTTGAAGGGTCCGATAAAGTTGAAGGAAATGAATGAAGATGTATCGACTCTCAACCAGACAGTGACCTCTCATTCCGTCTCTATCAAACAGTTGGAGGCCCAAACGGGTCAAATTTCTTCACATCTGAACCCAAGACAACAAGGGGGGTTGCCTAGTGATACTATGATAAACTCCAAAAGTGAATCTTGAATGGGTATTTGCATCGTGCCACGACATTAAATAAGGCGCTTCTTGGGAGGCAACCCAAGTTTTTATTGATTTATATTATTTTTGGTTAACGGATGTTGATGGTGCGAGTTGAGAAGTGGAATTTGTTTGAGAATGTGCAGGTTGGCGAGCCTAGAGTCCAGTCGGTGACTCGCCGAAGAGGTCGGCGAGCCCGACTTGGACTGCCGTTGGACCCACAAAAATCTAAAGTGGAAGTCTGGCCAATGGCTGAATCGGCGAGCCTGATTGTTTTCGCTGTTTGGACCCCCAAATCAACTGGAGGTCCTGTAAAACTCGATGAGGCAAGTCACCACTCGATGCATCATCGAGTGGTTTGGCGTGGTCGACTAATACCACCGAAAGTGTCGCGAACTGAAAGGTTTTAAAAGGCCAAAAGGTTTAAAATTTCAAAATCTTTCAAATTCTCTCATTTCTAACCTTGTACACTCACACCCGCACTTCATATTCCCATATTTTTGCATTTGATCTCTTGTTTGCATTCGAATTAGATTCCCGACTAGCATCTCAAACTCTTCATTCGGCTTAAACGTTGGTTTTCCGAACCCCAAACTCTAGATTAGTAGTTGAACTCGAATGCATTTAAGAATTTTGTATTGATGTGTGCTGGGCCTATGTTGAATCATATATTATGTGTTGTTGTGCCTATTTTCTGTTTCGAAATTGCGCCTATTTGCTAAAATGTTGATTTCCCAAGTTTTGTGCATTAAAATTGATCATACATTGTTGGGTTGTGATTAATTTATGTTGGGTCTAGTTGGGTGAAGTTTGAGTAACCCCCAATTGTGCTAAATGACAAAATTTGCCCAATAATGGAGCGTTTGACGTCAATCTTAAGGGCAAAAATCATCCAATGGCCAATTTTGGCCAAACCACAGGATGTCTGAGTACCCCAGAGGCATGGGTCGATTGGGTTTCATCTTAATTGCATAAGTGTGTAGTTTGATTTTGATTTTGGGGGATACTTTCTTGAATTTGGGAAACGAGGTTGAAATTTGGCACCTTGGGTAATTTGGTAAGCTGGGTCGATCTCACCGAACCGTTCGGCGGTTCGCCAACGTCCCCCTTGATCACCCTTAATTTCTTGTTTTGGCTAGATTAAAGTCTTTATCTTTTGAGGGGTTGCCAAAATCTCCCTTGATTGCCCTTTTTGTTCCCCTATCCCCTAAAACACACTATTAATTTTGGCGGGATAGTCTGATCCCGCTGAATGATGTCGGCGATTTGCTGAATGGCCCTGCAGATCACCGACCTGCCATTTTTTTGGGAATTTTTCAAGCCATTCTCTTCAGCGATTTGGATTTGGCTCGCCAAAGTTACTCGGCGACTGGGTCGACGATTCTTTCCGCAACATGATTTCTGCATATTTTCTTGAACTTTTTCTAACTAGTGTCGATGTGTTTTGAAGATGTGGCTAGATCAACTGGGTTGAGAGTGGCATGCCGCCTCGCAAACAAGCACATGGCATTGTAATAATTGAGGGAGCAAATGTTTCCAACAAAAAGGGAAAGAAACCACCTCCAAATGGAGGTAAGGGTAAGGGCAAAGCGCCCGTAGCTGAGATACCCGAGCACAACTCTGGTAGTGATGGGGAGTGTTTTGATTCTCATGATGCATTCTCTGAGCCTGAGGATGACCAACCACTTTAGACTCGGCGAGCTAAGATTCGTGTTAAAGTTCGTCAAGGTCCGTCTAGGACCCTAGAGTCTACCCCACCTACTGATGATACAGTGCCAGCTCCAGCACAGACGGTGGTTCCAGCACCACCAGTTCAGGGTCCTCCTTCTCGGCTACTCAATAGGCTAAAGACCAAGGGACTGAGGACCATTCTTGAAGATAGGAGATTGTCCACGGATGATGTAGTGGACATGTACCCTCATGTGTGGGACACTCTCCGGTTCCACAGGTTTAAGCCATTTACTAGGCCTCGTGGCCCCTATATTCCTACATGGGTCCGGGAGTTTTACAGGGCGTACAGTGACCTGTTACCAAAGGGAAAGAAGAAGGCGAGTGTCTTTAGATCGATAGAGTCTATGGTGGTCCGGGGGTAGGTAGTGAGATGCAACAGTGATTATATCAATGTTGTATAGGATAGAGGGTCATATTTTGATTACCTGAGTTTATGTACCAATGTGTCGACCTTGGATGACCTAAAGGGATGGCTAGCTCCCCTTATTTGTGAGACCACCCCGAGGTGGATCGAGGCTGGAGTTCCAATTAAGAAGAACGACTTGAATATAACAGATCGGTATTGGTTTAGATTCATTAGCAGCACCATCATGCCCTCACATAATAAGTCGATCCTCTGCCACCATGAGTTAACGGTATATTTGATACATTTAACTTAAGATTTATGTGTTTCTAAGGCCATTTGGTATTGGAAATAATTTTTTGTGTGTTATGTTTGCAGGAAATAGGCTTTGACGCGGTTGAGTGAGATGACAACTGAAATTCTGCAGAAGTGGCCACCCACAGAGTACGAACCGTAGGTCCTGTGACAGTCCGTCGATGTGTAGGTGTAGATAGGAGCATCACGGAAGTCTGACCAAGGGTGGAACTACAAAGAAATCCACGGACCATAGGTTTATCTACAGGTCATCCTGCACATCCGTCGAAGGTATTCAGAGAGTTGAAGTTCCAATACCAGATGAAATTCCCAACTATGGAGCCACGGAAGACGACCCATAAACCGTAGGTCCACCTACAGTCTGTCCTGCACGTTCGTTGTTGTTGATCAGAGAATGATTGTTCCAAGTCCCATAGAAAAGTTCTAAGTGTTGACCAACGAAAAGGAGACCTACGGACCGTACGTCGACCCACGGTCCGTAGGTCGAGTCGTCGATCAAAGCCGCATTCCTGAAGTTTATTTCCTTATATTGTTTCCTTTTTGCTTAGGACATGTTTTTCTATAAATAGGGTGTGTAAACCTCATTTTTGGGGGTTAGACATTATTGTTTACTTTTAGTTATTGATATTTTCGTTGGAAATTAACTTGCAACTTTGGCAATTTGATTTCCGAATTTCAGTTTATAAAATTTTGGCTTTTAAATTCAGTTCGGGATTTCGGGTTTCTTCTACTATAAACGTAAGTGCATAAATTCTTATTAGCAAAACATGAATTGTGTTCTTTAAAGCACGAGTAGCTAAATCCACAACTAGGGTTGTGGGAACCATGAGCAATTAAAAATGTGTGAATAATAACTAAGTAATTCTTGAATAGTGTTGATGCATGCATAGGTAATTCTTTTTCTTAGAAGTCTTTTTAACGAGTGCACGCGTTAGAACTCGCCTTCTTGCTACTTGCCGGACCAAGGAGGTAGTTAATAAGAAAATAATTATCAACAGAGATTTAGTGTGATACTATCTAATAGTCTAATGTCAATTGGTTTGAGGGTGAAAACTAAGACATACATTGATGTGATGTCAAATCTGAGGTAAATGTAATGGTTAGTAAAGTATACACACGTAGCCGGACCAAAGTGCGGAGTGAAATTACCTACTTGGAGGACCAATTACTTAGGAATACCTATCTTACCAACTTTGCAAGTAAACCACTAGATAAGGATTACTCTTATTAGGATTACTGCGTTAAGAGGTTATGGGGAACACATACACCCTAGTTTCTTTCTCATATTGCTCACTCGAAGTTTGAATCTTGCTCACTTGTTACTTAAACAACAATTGGTTACTTGCTTACAAAAAAAAACCCCTTTAATTACTTGTTTCGGAAATAGTTTGACTAAACGAATATGATCGTGAGTTAAGTTTAAGTATGAACCATATTCCTCGTGAGATCGACCCCAACCTACAAGTTGGGTTCTTTATTTGACGACGACCGCTTATACTTCTTTAGGGAAGTGTAATTTGAGCGTATCAAATTTTGGCGCCGCTGCTAGGGAATAAGACTTTTGGATTAAATTTAACTACATTATTGAACATTAGTCAATTATTTCCTGATTTTACTTTTTCTTATTTTTTTGTTTTCTATAGATTTCTACTCCAGTGTATGACAAGTACACAGAGTTGAGGCGAACCATTGACTCCATACGTTTCACAACTCGAGTCTACACCCCAGAAGCGACACGGCGTACTCGACCCCGAAGGGTCTCATACAAGCCTCATAGCATTCATAACATTCGATATAAGGAAAATAGTGTGGAATTAAAAACTTATTTAAAGCCAAAAAATAAAACTTCATTTAAAAACACAACGGAAGTCTAAAGTCTCACATGGCCATCTAAACAATGTCTTGAAAATTAAAGTAGGGGCACGGCCCTTTACAATAAAAAAGACTAGAAACGTCTATTACATGAAAGAAAAGAAACTTCAAAAGTAGTTGTCCTCGATCTATGAGGGCATACCACTTAGCCTTGGAGGAAAACTCAATCCAAGCACTTGAACTAGAGAAGCAACCACTTGCCGGAACCTATACTTGAAGTAAAATAAGAGAAATATGGGTTAGCACACAAAATGTACGAAGTATGATGACCATGCAAAAACATGCTTTAAAAAGGAAATTTGGTTGGAAACCATGCATTATGCCATTTTTAGAAATATCATGTACATTTGTATAAGAGACATAAATACCAGTATAATCATCATACAAGTCATAACATCACATCTGAACACAACCAACATGTAAATCCTTACCTTCACCTGAAGTAACCCTTATGCTATACCTTGTGCAATGTATGGATAGTGTTCCATACCACCATCCTTACTAAAGTACCACATTAAGGTCACCAAAAGTGAACCTACCATTCAGTCCTTTTCACCTTTGCACAATATCAATACATAAGAGACATAACATTTCATAAGGCATGACAAGGGTAATTAACTCATAATATAACCCAAGTATAACATGCATCATCAGATTAAGCATTTAAGAGTCAGCATTCTTCAATGACTTCATTAGGAGCACTTTCATACGTTAGTCATTAAGACATTAGAGAACTCACTATGACCCTCTCAAAGCCTACTCATGCAATACATGGATGACATCCCATACTACCACCCACACTTCATAGAACTTCTCAAGAAACCATAATGCACATCTCACATGATGGGAATAAGTGTTTAGCCGACATAGACCATGTAAGCTTGACATAGAATCTAGTGTCATATAACCCCACACCATAAAGAGGTGGTCTACTTGCCTAAGGTAAGACCGGTAACACTAGCTTAGGTGGATCCACTAGTTAGACCTATGTGGGCACATAGTTAAGAGCATTGAAATCTGGCCTAACGTAGGGAGAAGTTCCATCTTACCTTGTCCTTTCGGTGCTTAGCCTACATTCTCATAGAGTAGTTTCATTTACATTACATTAGCATACTTGAGAGGGCCACCAACATTAGGCCTACCGACCCAAAGTACATTACACATGAAAAGGCCACCAACATTAGGTCTACTGCTTCAAGGTACATTACATGGATAGCTCATTGACTTTCCTAGAAAGGGCCACCACCATTAGGGCTACCATTTCAAGGTTCATCATTTCACACAAGAAAGGGCCACCACCATTAGGTCTACCGTTTCAAGGTTTAACATCACATTTATTCCTAGACTCATCATGAAGGGCCACCAACATTAGGTTTATCGGTTCAAGACATGGGCTAGAATACTTCATCATTCATCCATTCATTCATTCATTCATGAAAGGCTACCAACATTAGGTCTACCAATTCAAGACATTAGGACATGAGTTAAGATA